>CAOJBJ010041012.1:0-11750 GCA_948291685.1 Euphorbia celastroides
AATAAAAGAATCATGACATGTTCCCCGAACCCAATCTTTGGTTACATTTTAGGGTTTTCTTAATTGACCCGTAACAATTTAATTAAGTGGCGACTCCTAAACTCCAGGCTTCAAAAGAGGTCTAACTTGGTATAAAACCAGTGAGCATCTGCATCGTTCCGGTTGTCATGTTCACAGTAGCATCTAGGAAAAAGTTTATAAGAATCTTCTGCTGAACCTCTAATCATATCCAAAGCTATTTCTTTGCCCGTCAAGCTTTTTGGTAACTAATTTTACCTCCCAACTTAAGCCTAATATCATCAATAATATCACCATCTGAATAATCCTTCTTTAGATTCAAGAATGCATCTATCACAAAATCAGCTATAACCTTCCTATTAATCTGCCTCTTTCCCCCATCCGATCGTTAACAGAACATGTATGAATATCATGATATTTCCTAACAACAAGCATTCCAATTCTGCCTTTCACATAAGCTCTAAACATCTAAGAGCAACCATCAAAATAACAATTAAGATAATACTGCCTATTACATGATCTCCAAACAACAAACTGGAATTTAGTAAAAATGGAAAAAAAATGCATTGATCTGATCAAATTCTTGTTATTAGGAAACATTTGTCCAACATAAACGGATGCAACAATGGGCATTGCATTCTCATCTTGATCTTTGATAACATCAACAGCAATATCAGATGAACAAATATCTATATTCGCAAAAGCTCTTTCCAAAATATTTCTCAAATAAAGAGAGTAATCAGAACTGTTACCAGAAGCACCATCACCACATACAACACATGATAAGTCATCCAAATTGCTAACAACAAGTGTGCTACAACCTATAAAAAAATAATATAAAAACACTTGTTACAAGACATATAAACCAATATATCACATTATAGCGCACTGTATAATATAAGACAACATTACATAACAAAAACAGATTATTATATGCAATTATGACATAAGTACAATACCTTATAGATAATTGTAGATCAATATATATTTACAAAATGATATTATATATCATTAAAAATCATTATATGTTTACAAAATGATATTATATATCATTAAAAATCATTATATGTTTACAAAATGACATTATAGATCAATATATAACATTTATTGGTTTATAACATGACATTATAAATCATTATAGATCATTATATGTTTACAAAATGACATTATATGTCATTATAGATTAACAGAGTGGCATTATATATCGTTATATCTCTCAAACATGACATTAAAACACATTAAACAAAAACAACAACATAACATTACATGAATTATAACACACATATAGAATAAAATGAAAATACTGCCATAATCCTCCTTAGAAACTCCACTTGTAGATACAAACACAGGGCAGTCAATTGGCTTACTGAATCCACACCTAGAACAGATGTAGAATCAAAATGACATATCATCTGAAATATTCATGGGAGAATCGCAACCAAACTCATTAAATTCAATCTTCAAAACGTCTTTCCTTCCTTTGGATTGAACTGATTAAGATATAAGACGCTTAAAGTCTAAATAAGATGTGGTTCAATCAATAACAACACCACAACAAGAATAATCAATAAAATCGAACCGCTCATTCCAAAATTCGCCATAAAAAACCAACACACCAATCTAATCCATGAGTATAGGAGAAAAAATTTAAAATAGGAAGAATGAAACAAGGAAGATAACAAAGGAATAAAGAGATTACGATCCAAAAAAAGATCAACTAAAGAAGAAAGATGAAATCGCAAAGAAGGAAATAATTGAAAATCAACGGAAATTCAGCAAAAAAGAACGGGAGCTGAAGATGAGAAAAAAGGGCGTAAAAATATAAATAAATAGTTGAGTATATCAATTCTAAAAATAAGTTGAAATTTGATGTAAGTATATAATATTTTAAAAAAGGAATATATGGTACAATTTCCCAACGAAATATTCATCATTGTCGGGCGGTCTAACGCATCGGGACCCCCTTGAAGTTGTCCCGAATTACCCCTCGCACCCCTGAACTTTTAAATGTGTCTCTCACCCCACTGAACTCGCGAAAATGTACCTATTAGCCCCCTTCAATTTACAAAAATGCACCCCTTTGCCCCCTAAGTATCACTTGTCAACTTCTAATTGACTTGACTTTTAAAAAATTTTATTTTATTTTTTCATTCAATCATAAGTTGACATGTAGAATTCCTAGGTTTAAAGGCACTTTTTTGACAAGTTTAGGAGGTGAGAGGCTCCTATGAACAAGTTCAGGAGGCGAGAAACACACTTGAAAATTCAGGAGAGCAAGGAGCAATTTGAAATAACTTCAGGGGATCCCGATGCATTAGACCTTGTCAGGCAGATGAGCAACCATGAAAAGTCCAACCGCGGAAATGTCGCCAAATCGCTACATGTTGCCGAGACAAATACAGTTTGGGCCGAGAGAAAATGTTTGGCTTTGTGAAGTCCAATGATAGTTGATTACTTAGGCACTTTAGTACTACTTTAAGCGGTTGAAATTTGGGGACAAGAGCTCTTATTAAATCCATCCCCTCATCTAATTAAAACCATTCAATATTTCGCGGGTAATCTCCCCCAAGATCCCGTCGCCGGACCTCCACTGCCAATTCCGCCCCCTCAAATGAACACCGCCGCCGGTGTCCATCTCAAACCGCCGCCGATTGATCTTCATTTCCCCGAAATCCTTTTCCAATCCGCCAATTCCGCCGCCGTCGGTTTAAACGAACTGCTGTAAGACACCTCACTCTGCGCAGCCAACTGCCAGATCCTTTCCAGAACTTTCTCTCCTCCAATTACCTTCTCTTTCTAGCTCCGGCGCTTGGAATTGCATCCGGTTTCACGCTTTATCTGTCGCAGTTCAGGAGAAGTAGAAATTCGGATTTTGGTGAGTGGATTTTGTTCACTAGTCCTTCTGCGTTTAATCGCTTTGTGTTTCTGCGTTGCCCTTCAATTTCGGAGTTGTTGGAGGATGTGAAGGAGAAATTGGTGCAAGAGGATAGGCATTTTCTGAGGTTGGACAGTGGTAGGATTAATGAGAGGGGGGGTGAGGACTCTGGTGAGGTTAAGGATAAATTGGTGTACCAGAGGGTTTGTGTGAATACTATAGATGGTGGTGTGATTTCTCTTGATTGGCCGGCGAGTTTGGATTTGGAGGAGGAGCGGGGATTTGATTCTACTCTGTTTCTTGTACCGGGTACTCCCGAAGGGAGCATGGCTGAAAATGTTAGGTCGTTTGTCTCTGAAGCACTTAGACGGGGATTTTTCCCTGTTGTTATGAACCCTAGAGGATGTGCTGGCTCACCTCTCACTTCTGCTCGGTATGCACTCGAAACTCTCTCTTTTGTTCCCCTTTATACAATTCAATGTTGAAAAGTGTTTATGAAGTTGGACCTTTACGTTCCGTTCAATTAGTAATTTCATCTGGCTGATTATTTGCTTAGCTCAATTTACGCAACTTCGGTCTTTGACTGGTTGGAGTTTGGAACTGGCTTTTGATTCCGTATTCTTCCTTTCTGCTGTGCTTAGCCCAAAGTCTTACACAGGAATCCTCTTTATCATGGCAAAATGCATATATTTAGAGAAGTATATTTTTTAAGCTTGCTGTAAAGAAGTCTATACATCTGTTCTACGATACAATCGGGCAAGGAATGGCCAAAGTTAAAAAGTGTTTTTCGAGAATTCATAAGATTACTAAGCTAGTTCGAATTTTAAACAGGATTCAAAGTTCAAAATGAGGGCATAGAACGAAAAACAAACAAATTTTCTTTGGAGACGTGGACACTCTTTAAGTTTGCTTTTGGGTTTGCAATGCTACTTGGCTTATCCAGTGGATGTTGAAGCAATTCCATCAGCTAGTTGTGTAGTCACTTTAAATACTGTTACATATAAGCGTAAACAGCATTAGTTTTGTGTATAGTTCTGTGTTTAGTTCGTTATTTTGTTGATAGTTGAGATTAGTTAGAGTTAGTTAGATAGCTTGACAGGTGGCAAGCTGTGAGCCTAGTATTTCTTGGTTCATTTTCAGCCAAGTATTCAAGCTATAAAGCCAGAACTGTAACTAACTATCATTCATCGAATACAGAATTACAAGTTTCCCTCTCAAACTCTTCTCTTCTCTTCTCTTCTCTTCTCTCTTCTCTAATTCTCTCTCTGTTCTAAGTTCGAGTATCAGTTCAGGTCCCTTACCTGACATGCTGCTGGCTATGCTGTTTTCAAAGAATTGATTTTTGAACCGAAAGAGTAAGAATACGAATCTCTAATTTGGTTGTCACATTGTCTAGAATTAAGAATCGAAACGGTATTTTGTAGGTACAAGATCTTCAACAAAGCTTTGAAAAGGATTCAAGACGACGCTCAGGTATGTGAAAATCAGCACACATTTGCTCCTGACTTGGAATTTTTAGGCTATAGTCAACTCATATTCGGGTTTTTACAGGTGAGGGTAAGGATTAGATCTCCTATTACTGGATATGGTCAGGAAAGTCGAAACCGAGCAGCTCGCCAGTGAATTCCAAATAAAATTTATGCAGATGAAGACGGTGTTGAGCATGTTATGGTAATATCTTGAACAACACAACTTCTCTGAATTTACATGGAAATAATGAAGAATCAATAAATTGCTCAGACATGTTTGTGGATTTAGGTTAACTTCTACATTCGAGGCCCCCACGGATCGGGGAAAGTAAGTGCAGAGATGTTTAAAGACAAGGAAGACAAGCAATGGAAGTACACGTATTTGATAGTTCAAATAATGCAGCCTTCACAGCCTCAGTTGATTTTGGAGTCTTATTTGCCTGCTCATGCTCCCGTGGCTTAATAGTTTAATAGAGATGTTGTTGTTGGCTTTCTCTTATTCCTTGGCTTTAGGAAATTGATGTACTTTCCCAAGAGAAATTTTTCCATGTGTTAGATAATTGGCACGATGAGGCCTGGAGCAACCATTTTATGCAACTGTGAGTTTTGCATTATGTCTATCAATGAATGATAATCAATTTTTTTCATTCTTTAAAAAGAAAAACAATCCCAGTAAATACAAACCATCAAAGCAAAGTACAGACACGTATCATAATTTGAGCTGAAGAATGGAGCAAACAGTTTGTATTAAAGGGAGAACAAGCAACACAACTGCACCGAAATATCAAATATAAACTTCTTAAGAAGGCCATTGCATGATTTCCACTGCTCTCATAAAGGCCATTGAGCCTGATTGCAAGATCAAAATAACAAGACTTCACTTCCACTATTTCACTACACAAATTGTTAACCAACTTTGCCACAGCAAAGAGACTCTGGAATTCGGAGAATTTTTTGCATCATGATTGGATACTGAACTGGTGAAACGCTTAATGAATCATGTTTCATTTTTACCATGAATCATATCAACGCGTCATCTTCAGCTAACAATCTAACACCAAAACCCCAATTCAGACGAGAAAATACATCTTTAGCACCTTAATGATGCCAAAAAGCAGAAAAAGGAAGAAATATTTCATACCATTTCCCACTAATCTGCAGAATCAAATAAGAAAACCAACAAGTTTCATGCTCCTCCAAGGCTCTTGTTCTTGCCTGTTGTAGTCACTGTAATGCTATTCTTTGCCTTGTCCACACATCAACTTTCTCTGCAAGAAACATTGGCAAATGACTCAATTGTAAGACCTATCAACCAAAGTGCAAACAGAAATCAAAATGAACCCAAAGTTCTGTCCTCTTCGAGAAATCCCTAGTCTACTTGGAGTAGCTTCAGGAAATTCAAGATCATACCACCTGATCCAATCAAGTTAACATACATCAAATTAGGAATCTTCAAATTAAGAGAAAGAAGGAGGAGAGGTAAAGTTGGAACCTTTTTAATATGGGAGAATTGAAGGTCAGCAACGGATATATAAACTTTTAACCATAAAAAAATCCAAACCAGTACTTGATTCATGGGTTCTAAAATGCGCTACTAACAAGATAACAATTGAAATTAAAGGGAACCACAAACGGAACAAAAAATTGTCATCCATTCTCTGGTATTTTCAAATACAAATTTATAAGTACATCATTGGATTACAAATAATCCCCCAAAATGTAGAACCCCATTCCAAATCAAAACCAACAATTGAATTAGGAGAATACTAGATCGAAACAGCATTGGGTAGCATACAAATACTAAAATACATCATGGTTTCAGCTGAATAATGGAGCAAACAGTCTGAATTAAAGTAAGGATAAGCAACATGACAGCAGCAATCTTCCCAGTTCCTCGCCAAAGGTCAAAGTTGCCATTGTATGATTCCCAGAGCTCTCATAAAAACTATTTAGCTTAATAGCAAGATCAACTTAACAAGACTTCACTTCCACTATCTGATTGAACAAGTTGTTAACCAAGTGTGCCACAGCTTGACCGTCTCCTAATCTATTCACAAGTATCTGCTTATCCACAAGCAAATCCACGTCTTCAGCTTTGTTAATCAGCAAGGCCAACAGACTAATGCAACTGCAAATATATGTGTTGTCTGGATAATGACACTGCTCTAAAGCCATCAAATTTCGGACCACAATTTCAGTTGTGTCGTCTACTTCAATACATGGCAATTCCAGCTCTGCAAACTTCACACCACTGATTCCTGAACTGTAGTAAATTTCCGTGAGGCATTTTCCTCTGCCTGCCTTTAGCTTTAGCCCTGCCTGGTGTAGTTTTGTTATGCTGTGGAGACCACATTTCCGGATGTTGATAAGCCCAAAAGTGGCGTACCAAGTCAGTGAAATGTAAGATTGTTTCCGGGTTTTTGATGCTTGCATTCTTGGGTTTGATGTTGAGGAAGTATAAGCAGGTGAGGTCAAGAAAAGGCGGGTATTCCATGGGGTGTCGTCTATTGTTTGCTTGGCGAAGTTGTAGATTTTTTCAAGGATCGAAAAGGGTATTTGGTTTTCGAGCAAGATCAGATCTTTTTGGATCTCGGTTCTCAGCCAGGGTTTCCCTGTTATAAAATCGTCCCGATGAGCTGAAAAGTGGATACTTTTCAAGAAAAAGCTCGATAATGAAAACACTATCTAACATAATCAAGTTCACAAAGTCTGTACTTTCTATCACACTATAGGAATCATATGCATAACAGCGGCGGATCTCACTTTCATCGATTTGGTTAAGAAGATCAATAGCGGATTCTTTCTGAATCCGCTCTTGATCTTCTGGTTTCTCAGTTATGGTTCTTCTTTTGCAGAAGTCGTGGAAGTATCTGAGTTTCTGAGCTCAGTAGTTCATTATGATGGTGAATAGGGCCAATAGAGATTACCCGGGGAGCATAGGCAGAAGGGTTGGTTTGGCGAAGCGAAGGAGGGACTTTGTAAATGCAAAAATCATCGGATAAGATTGTCTCCAACTTTTCAGGAATTTTTATTCTCAATTCACGAGTTGACTTTGAAGTACTTGGAATCCGACTGTGCTCTGGCATGTCTACTGATGTTGAATTTTCCTGCAATAGAAACTGGAAAGCTGAAATCAATTGACATTTGTGTTTCTACCAAAAGGCGTTTCTTGTGATATGAAGTGAACAAGAGTAACTTACACTGAGTACTCCTGCAACATGGATTGCAGTAGATAAGAACAAGATAACAAGTGAAGAAAGCAATAAATAGGAGAGATGGAAGATACAAATCCTCCATTACAAGTCAGAAGAAGCTAGTTTTTTGGAGCAATGAATAATTCTTAGCAGTCTCACTAAATCACGGTTTGCATCTTCCACCTATTTACTTTTCAACTTTGTTCTATATTTCTTTATAGAAAAGAAAAGCACATACAATTGCAACTATAATATACAAATAGAATTTTACCAAAAAAAAAAATGCAAGTAGAATGAAGATCCCATAACCACTAAAATATGAACAAGATATCTTATTAGGAACATGTATATATGCCACAATTTTTATTTTTATTTTTTTTGATAAATATATGCCACAATTCTTACCCCCACGAAATCAGTTATGCAACTTTGATTTTTGCCTTATGTTATATGTAACTTACCCTAAATTAAACTCATAATTGAAACCATCCTCTAACCTACTATAACTTCAATTTTATATATTTAAATCATTTTATAACATCGTATAACCTTAATTTATTTATTTAATCCCTTGTATTCACTTGTAACTCTAATTGTAATTACTACATGCACCTTATCTAAATTTAAGATTATTTTCATTTAGTCAAATTCAAATCTCTTAAAATTCAAATTGTATAATTTTTGCTGCATAGTAGATACATATATACACTTACAATTCCTTTTCATTTGGTGACATTTATTTGTATGAATCTGTTAATATAAACACATATAGTTTTTTGTACGAATCTATTACTCCATTTTATTTTTCTTTTTTTGAAACCATACATAGAAAAACAATGTTTTTAAGATGTACTTTATATGATCAAATCAGTCATAATGTTTGGGCGGGAAAGTTTCCCTCCAAAAGTTCTAGTCAAAATTTGTTTCAATTTTATATTTTGAATCCACATATAAGCGACCCGGATACTCTTTCCTCTCTCTAGATTCTGTCACACAAAAACAAAATCCCTTAAACCCAGTCCTGAAATCAGATCCTCAGTCTCTCAATCTCTGCTGGGCGGTGAGTTTGCTTTCTTTCTGTTGGATTCCATGGCCCAGCTCTGTTGATATTTTAATCTGCATCTTCTCTTCTGCTTTTGTTCTTTTCAATTGTTATTATCGTTTGCTTGACATTTATGTTCTAGAGTTCTGATGTCGATCACACCCATTTGGTAAGGCCTAAGATTTTGGGGTAAAAGGGTATGGATTTTCATGGGAACTATTGAAGTAGTCTTAAATTCAATTGAAGTGATCTCGTATTTATGTATACTTGGCAGGTGAAGTTTTCAATATTTTACATGAATCTTATTAAGTCCATGTTCATGACTTTGCTCAGTTTTGCATTCAATGTTGAATTCCCAAGTTCTGTTATTAGAGCAATATATTGCATATTGAAAAGAAATTACTTGTGGATAAGCATCTCACTTCACACGAATTCGCATGTTCGGTCCATTCCAAATAGATGGTTTGATAAAATGGTCGATATGCTTCTAATAAGCAAATTATGGGAGATATTAACTCTAATTGACTTATCCTTTATGTATTAACTACTGCCTAAGGCATACCAAACTTGACATCCCATAACCTATTATACAAATCGAGTATTAAAAAGGCTTAATACATCGTATGGAATTTATTTTGAAGCTGTAACTTATATGAATGGAATTGATTTTGATTTAGGAGAGATGGTTTAGTTGAACATAACAAGTTAATTAACCAAAACTGTTCATTTGCAGGTACAATAATTCATCTACATCGATTTCATAAGAGGAGGTGACCATTTATAATGTAAAAGCTGCCTTGGTATTAATATTGGGGGTGTTCGCCCGAACTGCAAAGTTAGCGTAAGACGAGCTCAACCTAATCCCTTGATGTCATGTCCTTGGTAGTCGAGCTCCGCTTTGATCCAAAGTGGTTGGGCTCCATCAAGGGGTTTGCAACTCATATTATATTTGAGTCACCTTTTGATTATGAAGCTCCAATTTGATGTACAAGGTATGTATATCTTCCCATTGTGCTTTCATACATGATTTTAGATTGAAGACCTAATGCAACGTATTGTTGTTTGCAGTTACATTGGAGATGAAGACCAAGGCTTGTATCGAAAGTCTTCCCGACAAAGGTCGGGCGGCGTGTCCTGCTATTTGCGACGGTACAAGATTAGGATTAGACTTAGACAATAAAGATGAAGGCTTGTATTGAAAGTCTTCCCGACAAGGAAAGTCGGGCGGCGTGTCTCGCAAATAGTGGCGGTACAAGATTAGGAATCTTTTAAGAGAACGAAGATGAAGGCTTGTATCGAAAGTCTTCCCGATAAGGAAAGTCAGGCGCCGTGTCCTGCTATTTGTGGCGGTACAAGATTAGGATTAGATTGAGAGATGAAGATGAAGGCTTCCCGACAAGGAAGGTCGGGCGGCGTGTCTCACAAATAGCAGCGGTACAAGATTAGGATTACATTAAGACAATGAAGACAATGAAGATGAAAGACTTGTATCGAAAGTCTTCCCGATAAGGAAGGTCGGGCGGCGTGTCCTGCTATTTGTGGCAGTACAAGATGAGGATTAGACTAAGACAATAAAGATGAAGGCTTGTATCGAAAGTCTTCCCGACAAGGAAGGTCGGGCGGCGTGTCCCACAAATAGCAGCGGTACAAGATTGGGATTCAATGTAGACGAGGAAGATGAAGGTGAAAACACAGGCTAGATGAAGATGAAGATTAAGATTATATTATGACTAGGGTTCAAAGAAGACAATGGTCAGGTTTGTGTCATTTCATGGCATTTATTTACTTGATTTTTTCTCGATAAAGGCTTTCTGTGCTTGTTTATATTTGTATAGTTCACGAATCATTAACTTGTTATTGGAGGAGCCCAAAGAACTTTTGGTCGATTATGGGAGGAGGTGATGGAAATAAAGTCGCACAAAGGTGGTATGTCAATGGTGTTAGGTTTTTGAGCACGAAAAATGATAAAGAAAAAATTTAAGTGAGCATAGAGAAATCGTAAGCAACAAAAATTTGTATTTTATTTATCTCTCCACTTTTTTCCTCCTCTGAAACTAATGAAAGATCACACGTATTTATAATAATAATAATCCTAATCCTATACTGATAAGAAACATAACAATATAGAAATCCTACCTATATTATGAATCATAAAACTAGCAAAACCCCGATTATCTAGAACTCGTAATTCTAAACTCCTAATTCTAAACAAATACCAATTCAAAGTCATAACCTTGAGGTAACAAAGTGAGTGTAATATGTGTTGTTTTTGTTGTTTCATGCTATTTGGTAGTATGTCATACAGGTCGAACACTTTTGGTTTATCTTGAGATAGTGTGCAATAAAACGATGAAGATGGACCAAATACGGAGATCAGCAATTTTTCTTCGAAGCAGGTGCTCTGGTTCACTGAAATGGGATTCGCTTTTGCACAATAAGCATGCTCCTGATATGGGTTTTGCTGCTTTTTCATCATCTGTACAGAGACAAGTGCTATTGTTAATTCCAGTACATGGTTATGGTTTTTCTTGAATACTTTTAATTAATAACTGGGTGTAATCCTTTCTATTTTGAGCTGGATATTTCTTTAGTTCAAGACTCCTGCTGCCCCGCAAATCATTCTATTGCCATTGTGCATTGTTCTTCAATTTTTGAGTTTTACCAGTTTTGATTCTGTTGTTATGGGTCTAATGCAAGTGATCTTGTGTTCTTTTTCTGTCATAGTTTAGCGTAACACTTTACTGGAGACTGAATTTTGTTTCTTTGTTTTCTTCTACAGGAGATGCATTGTGTTAATGGTTAGTAAATGTTTCCTTTACTTGCTTATTTCCATATAGTTAGCATCACCTTGCTTGTGATTAAGGCTTGGTATTGGTTGTTGATTATTGTTGGATTTTTTTCAGTGTTTGGCGGTTTACTTCTTCCCTTCTAATGAATGCTTTGTTGATTATAGTATATTTCAGTTATCTAAATTGTTATTTATCTTAACTAAACCAAAATCGAATAGACTAAAATAGAACTTCTTCATTTAGATGGAATACACCAATTTACCAACTTGCAGATCCTGCTAATCCATTTGTGAACCACTCGGGGCTATTGGCATCTGACCATCTATCTTATCCTTACCTGCCAAAGAGGGCCCACCTGCATTC
>CAOJBJ010041549.1:0-10035 GCA_948291685.1 Euphorbia celastroides
AAGAACAATCTACCAAAGTTGATTTAATGAATCCAAATAACAATCAAGAGTCGCTTAGTTGAAGGTTCTTTCGAGCTAGGAACTAAGACGGCTGCTCTGAAAATAAAGATTGAAAAGTATCTAACTCAAAAAGGAAAAAAATATTTATAAGCGGAGCAGAAAACTAGGGTTTAATGAGCTGGAATCGTTGCGGCGCACGACGTGCGCTAGATCGCACGAAGTCGTGCGCCCTTCTGGTCACGAACAGCGAAACTCGAACCCTTCAGCGCACAACATGCGCTTGTCCGCACGAGGTATTTAGCACGACATGCGCTCGCCTGCACGAGGTCGTGCACTCGTCTGGTCCCGACTTCATTTCAGCTTCATTTATCTTCCTCTTGTGCACGGCATGCGCAGGCTCGTCAAAATAGAAAATCATTAGCGCACGACGTGCGATAAACCGCACGAGGTCGTGCGCTAGGCTGGAAACCGCTTCTTCCTCTACTCTTTTCCCCTCGTTTTTGCTCCATTCGAACCGGATGCCACTCCAAAATGAATCTTGATAAAGGACTTAAACAAACTCATCAAGGCATCATAGTCAAAAACAAACTAAATGAAAACAAAACACAAAAAGACACGAAAACCTAAAGAAATCCTACAAAACACTCAAAAGATCAACTAAAGCAAAACACACTACAAACATGCAACTTAACACTTAAAACAATTAAAATCACACCAAAGTTTGAGCCAAAAGATAGGGTCAAAATGACCCCTATCAATATTCCTGAAACTCAAAACAAAATTTTGTTCTCCAAAAATCTTTTATTTTTTATTCTTTTTCTGAACAATAATAGAGATCTCTTCTAGAGTATCTATTATGTTGAAATCATTGATATAATATGTTATAATAACAAATGTAGAATTCGGCTTCTTGAAGAAAATATATGGGCATATAAAATTAATTTTATATCTATTTGTCACCAAATATTTATTTGAATAATTATACCACAATCTTTGAGACTGCATTTGGTGATATAATGATCTTTGAAATGTGACAAAATATATTTACCGATATTTTGCATAATATGCTGTAGACATAATAAATCTTTTTGAAATATAAGAATATATGTTCTTTGAAAATATACAAACTGAAATTATTCGTTGTATATCTTTCAAGGATATAATACATGTATATTCTTCAAGCATATACTAACGAAAATTATCAACCTATTAAAATAAAATCGATCATTTAGTAAAAATAATGCATACCTTCAACATGATCAATAATATATCACAAACACCAAATATCAATACATGCAATAATATATTTACAAATTGTAATAGGCGATGATTTCGTTTTACTATTTAACTAATGGACCGATTGTATAAACCTGACATTGCCCAGTTAGTTATAGATATTTGAAGCTTTACCAGGTAAAAAGTGTTGAACCAAGTTGATGCCTCGCCTTTTAAAAAGATGAGAGATATCCATCATACGACTTCTCTTAAACATACTGGTCAAAATTGTTCATGTGATCGATGGGGCATGTTTTTACCGAAGTACACAGGAGCTGTCATCATTTGACGATTTGCGGATTGGTAACCTTGGTTCTTTCACTACACATTGTCAGGATCATTTCAATTTCAACAACTATATATATATATATATATATATATATATATATATATATATATATATATAAATTGGTCAACCACACTGAAAGCGTGTCATATAGCATTATTATTAATTTATCATTATTTTGATATTATTTGATGACAAAGCATTATACAAAATTACATATTTACTTTCTTCCCCTAAATTTTAAAAATGCTTTCATCAATATATCGATGTAAACTCTTGTGATAATTGTATATATAGTCTTTCAAAGACTCAAGATACTTATCTTATAAAGATTCATGTCTAATAAAAATTTTCATTCACTTTTAAGTCTCATTATAATCCGTTATGATGAAGCTATAGGAACATATATATACATCATAACTCAAAAAATCTCAGATTAAAATTATTAGACTCAAAGGCCACAATCTAATGTAGGGGAAATAATATACAAGCTTGTAGCATTGTATATCTCAAAACTCATATACAAGATATGTTCACATATCTATTGTTCGTGTATTAAAATGTATGTGTTCAACAATGTGCTTCTACTCGACCACTTTGACCCTAAACGTATGTTCAACTTAATCTCAATTAACATAAAAATATATATGTGACTGTTAGTTAAATATCAACTTTTTATAATTTTACTTCTTCGAAAAGTATTAAATAGTTTATATCGTGGATGAATTGGTCCACACATGTCACATAATATGCATATTTCAAATATTCGAGATTCAATTCCAACCTTACTTCTAGAAGGTCTTAGTATAATTTTTACGAACAACAACACAAAGAAACTTCAGATTTCTCGAAGCATTTTTGTAATTTTATTGTCATTATAGTTACACGATGACCCAATCAATCGTACTAAAGTTGATAAGTATCTGAATATAAACTTCAAGTTTATATTTAAATGGGCCTCACAATATGTCTATAACACCTAGACATTCGTTAATGTTTTTTTCTTGCAATTCCAATATTGTATTTCTTTCTTTGAATATTTTTCAAAACTTTATGAATTTCCGTGAGTAATGGTAGAAATAATGCATTATTTATAATTACATCTGTATATGAATATTGACTCTTCTAGACCATTTAATTATTTATTTGTCCCCTTCACTTATAACTAGTTCTTTCAAAACATAAAAAAAAAAAGCTTTTATCCCATAATAATGGCTGTTCGAGAGCATTCTACATTATTCCCCTTAATACATTAATACTATCTTTTTGGAGCTTTAATCGATAAGTCTTTTTCATATCAATGACTATCCTAGAGAATTTCACATTTTCTCCTTGCTACATCATTACTGGCTCTTTTAGAGCACTTATATTTTTTACAATCATCATCGTGATAACATTTTTACTCATTTTCAGTGTATAATACAATTTGGTCATTTAATAGTTCACAAATTTGTTTATTTCATTAACGTCAATCACATGAATATATTCATTTCCATGTTATTTTCCACTTCTACTTTTACTTTAAACATCAATTAGATTTTCCACTTCTTGTGGCTAGTATTATCATCAACTTGGTTTTCCACTTTTAATGGTTATCGTTCGTCAATTCTAATTTTCACTATAGTGAAAATTATCCATCAATTGAAATTTTTCACTTTGAATGAATCAATTCAAGTTTTTTCACTTCAAGTGAAAACTGTTCACCAATTCAAATGTTTCACTTCAGATGAAAATTATCTATCAATCATATATATTTTTCCAAATCGATTGAAAATGTTCAATAATTCAATTTTTCACTTCAAGTGAAAATATTCATTAATTTAGTTCCACTTCAGGTGGAAATTATTTCACCAATCTATATTCCACTTCGAGTGGAAATCATTCATCAACTTATAATCCACTTCTGGTGGACATTGTTCATTAGCTTGTATTTCAAATTGTACAATATCATTTCCTTGAAACTTTTATAACTTGCAATAGTATTTGTAAATCATATATTGAATAGACAATACACAAAGAACTCACCAGATGTCTTGATGAATTCCTTGGCAAATTGCAATCCATTTTTTAACAAAGCATCAATTGCATACCCATATATGTTTTTGAATGAACCCGACTAGAAAAATTGTGGATCATTGTTGAAGACGCATTCTTCCTCATTTTCATAAATTCTATGAAAAAAATATTCGAAAGAATTAAGCTATAGTATATATAAAAAAAAATTATGATAAAAGAACAATATATATTGAGAAAGAAAAGTAAAACTTCCCTCATTGATCAAATGTCATATACTTTCACGATAAACATCACCACCACAATGATATTCTTGTTGGTACCATTCCACGGAGGAATTCATGCTAATAACGTGTTGTAAATAATATAAATAAACAAGAATATACATTAGATGAATGGATAGAGAAATTGGAGAACAACAAAGATGAAGAGAAAGTAATATAGAATTCTCTTCTAATATTCATCTTATACAATTGGTACAATAAGCCTATATTTATAGGCAATGCTAAGAATTTGTAAGGACACAAGTTACACATATTATTACACATAAATGGGTTAAAGGTTATATTTGATGGTTTTGAATGGACATCAATATAAACATAAATATATATATTACAAATATATTTATAACATTAAATACTTTTTAAAAGTTTACCCTTTGTTTTTTATCCAGTAGACTAAGATTTAACTATAATTTAGTTGCAGGACTATGTATAGTAGCGCTATATTTAACTCATAATGAAACTTACATTTTGTTTTTTTACCAACTTTTCATTATTTATTTTAATTCTATGTTAGATGAGGTGTTGCTAATGTAAAGCTTGATTGCATTATTCAAGAATTTCATATGCTAAATTTGGCTTTAAACTAAATTTGGCTTTCAACTAAACAAAATTATTTGAATTTTCTTGGCCCTTATTTGGGCATAAAAATCAATAATTGGGGAGTTTCACTGACAAACTTATAAAGTGACTCAAGTTCCACCTCACTTTGTATGTGTTTTTCTTTTTTAATTATAAGCTCTAATTGGAGAGATTATTTCTTAGTGAGGTTTAGAAATTACTTAGGGGTTGTTTGGTTCATATAAGGAAACAAATAAGGAAAATTAGAAAAAGAAAGGAAAGGTTTTGACTTTGGTTCCCCAACATGTATAAATGTGTTAAAAAAATAAAATAATATTTTTTATCTTTCATTTTATTGTTGGGTAACTTGGAAAATGTACTAAATTTAACTTTTAATTTCAAAAATATGTACGCTAACGTAAATTACTGTCATAAATGTCCAAACAACTAATTAATATCATCAAGCATTCAAAAAGAAAAATAATGTCATTGTATACGCTATGTATACATACTCATTACATATGCGTTGCATATGCAGTACAAACGTTGTACATATATATTACATATGTTTTACATATCATTCCAAACTTGTTGAAACAATTCAAAAAAATCTGATTATACATTCATTACACATCCTATTCCGAACTAGTTTGATAAAAAAATAACTTTACAAATCCATTACATATACGCTACATATATATTATATATGCTTTACAAAGTTATTCCATAACATTACATATGTTAACATATACAATACATATCCTTTGCATCCTTGCAATTTTTATTCTGCTTAATGAAGACGAAGAAGAATCCATCATATATATTACATAACTCCTAAATTGTCATTACATATACTATGCATATCATTTTCATTGTTGACAGTACTAAAGAAGCATTTTATTAAACACATTGTATGCATCATTTGAACATCATCATCTTCATCACCATTGCAATTCAAAAACATCAAAAGCAGAAAATTAAGCAAATTGAAAGTGGAGTCAAAGTCGAAATCAGTGGAAGTCGTAGACTGAAACGGTCTTGAATTCGATGAAGCCTTCAACTGCAAATCAGAAGCCTTCAATTGCATATCACAGAATCGATCTTGAATTCAATGTCCTATGGTTGTAATCTTGAATCGGTTGCAATTGAAATGAACTTGAACTTATAATCGAAGAATGAAATGAAATCGAAATAGAATTATGAAATTCAATTAAAATCAAAACAGAAAACAATGACAAATTGAAAATAATGAAGGTGGAACGAAACTGGAGAGAAGACAGAGAGGAAGGAGTGGGTGAAATTTGATAATCTCAATTTTATTCAGTGTTGTAAATAATATGTAAAACATATGTAAAGAACGTATAAAACGCATTTTAAATTTGGAGAAGATACCTAATAAGAATAAAATGACTAGGTAACATTTACATGAATACTTTGTAAAAACTATACAACCATGTCAATTTTCTAAAAAATATACGTTATTAAATTATGTTATAGTTAATCATTATTATTAATATGATATGAATATATTAATAATAAATTGTCATAAAACAAATATAATTTTCAAGGCATTAAGCATTAATATTCACGTACGTCTCATTTTTAATTAATTTCTTATTATATGGTATATCATTACATTATATAATAATCAATAATGTATTTAATCAATATATTATTAGTACTACAATACATCATTATAAGTTTCATATAATTGTTATCATATTGCTTTATAGTTTATTATTCTTGTCATAAAGATTCCTTATTATAATTTCAATTATTAATATTAATATAAATAATAATAATTTTTATACTAATTACTATTATAAAACTTGTAAAAGAAATTTAAGAAAGTAGTGAAAAAGAGAAAGGGAATGGAAAATTTTAGGAAGTAGAAGGAAATGCGAGAGAGCCCTTTTAGCAAGTCCACTAGAATCGGTGTAGTATGATAAGCACAAAATTGTATGCACATGCAACAATCTTAAAGAATGAGATTTTCTTATAAAATGGGCAAAAAGTTGTGCTCATTTGATTGAAGTTGTGAACTGACAAATAAAATTGCGGAAAGATAAAAATAAAGTCAGCACCACAGCTTATCTCTACATAGAGACCATTTGTTCCTCTATTCAATTATGTATACAACATGTTTTGATCACATAAATTCAAGGTTTCTCAAACTTACCTTTTGATCTCACAAGATTTATAGGCTAGTTATTTAAAACTATCATAGGTTTCAATAAATCAAGGCCTAATACTCACTTTTGTACTTCAACTTGTCTAGTAAAACCTTTCTGGTACCCAAACTTTAAAAATGACCCTGTAGATACTCAAACTTTCAAAAAATAACCGCGTAGGTTCCTCAACTTTCAAAAAGTGTAACATTTCACTACTTCAGTGCCACGTATCGACATTTGGTGAGTTTGACTTTTCAAAAAATGTTAACCTTTGACTGTTGACTCGCCAATCAAAAGATGACACGTGGCACTGAGGTAGTAAGCGGTTCATTTTTTGAAAGTTGAGGTACCGAAAAGAGATAGATAAAAGAGAAAGTAGCGGACATTTAGACCCAACAAATAAAGAAGAAGAAATAAGAAAATTAAAAATGGACTCGATTGTCTAAATTATGTCCACACAAAAGTGAAGCTTTCTTAAAAAAAAATAATGGCGATTGTATAATTATCTTCAAAAATGTCACCCACTTGTTATCTAATCCATCAACTCGGCTTTTGTTAGGGGTGTTCGGGAATTATTAGGTGATAAATGGATTCCATAGATCCCAGAACACCCCTCCCTCCCCTTCATATGTGTCAAAAATCAACTGAAAATCACCTAATAATACGCACACCCCTTAAAATTTCTCTCATCAACTCCATGCCACATTGCATTTTTTGACTTTTCAATCTTCATTTCCTTCCATCTTTTCGTCCAAAGAATTCATCTAAAAGTTGCTAAATTTGTGAGGTTGCTATTGTCCAGTGAAGGTTGTGGACTAAAATAGAATTTTGCACAAAACCATGAACAGAATAATTCATAACAACAATTAAGTGATAATTTCCACTTATTAGTGATTAAGTAAAAAAGGAATGGAATCGATTCCTTCATGAAAACAAATAATTATAAAGGAAAGAAATGTTTTAAATTTCTTTCATTTTGGAGAAACTCTCTTACAAAACGCCCCTTAATTTAAATGGCTTTTTATGTGTGATTATAAGGAGGACGTTTTTATTCATGGCATATTGCGTGTTCTTAATTTAATTTAGCAAAAAGATATTGCAAGTGATTATATTTGGTATCCATTTAATTAAGTTTAATAATTTTAACAACGCCAATAATACTTAATTATCTATTTGGCACGTAAATTTGATCAAATAATAAATACCAAAAGAAAAACATGATTGAAAGTTCAAGACAAGAAAATACCATTTTGCCGACAAACGGAATGTTACGAGTAAGCAAAAACATGTGAATAATATTCTTACCGGTCATGTTCTAACAAGTTATCTCAACAAACAAACAAACATTAATTTAGCAGTAAACTAAGTTTAAAATAAGTAGCGATTGATTGGGAAGAAATCCAAAAATCCGAAATTGCCGCAGCCATAAAATAGGGCCAGAGCCCAATTCCACCACCGCGAATTTCGCCATTTGACTTTCTGATCATCTCTTCTTCCTCCATTTTTTCCCAATCAATTGCCAGATTTCTCAAACTATTTTCTTTTGCATTCTCTTTATCCTCTTCTTTTACTGCCCTTGTTCGATTTTTCCTTGGTTGCGTACAATGTGTTTGTTTTTATGCTTAAAAGAAGTTACTTCTTTTTCCTTTTCACGTTTTTATTTTATTCTCTTCCTGTTTCCTTTCTGGAATCTTCTCTTTTTGTCTTGTTTCCTGTAATTCTATCCGTTCTTGATTTATCTGACTACTCTACTCGTTCCAAAGCTGGACTTTTTGTGGTCGTTCGTACTACTATTTCCTTTGAATTTTCGGGTATGGAACTTTGAACTCTTTCTCTGGTCAAGGCGAAAGGATGTCTTTTTAATTTTGGTTAAAAGTATGCTTTTGTGTATTTGGTGTTTATCTATGCAAAATCATCTCATAATATGTGAGAGAATTTCGGTTTTGAAACTTCTTACGGGGATCAGATGATATTCAAACAATGAAAAGTTGTGCTATCTTAAGGATGAGCTAGAATTCTCATTTTACTTCTTTTGAATTATAATTGTCATTTCAATTTTTACTTTTCTGTTCTTATAAAAAATTGTGTGGTGTTCTGTGTCTATACAGGTGAAAGAATTGAAAGTTGAAACGGTCTTGAAAGGGCTACTGATGTAGTTCATCAATCATATCTAACTAGTCAACTGAAAAAATATCCAAGTTCTAGCTGTGTTGTGAAGTTTGATAGTTAATTTGACTATCAATGTGGCAATTGTATTTTCTTTTAAGCAAGATCTTCAGTGTCGAAGAACAAGTTGCAGAGAGACCAAATAGATCAAGCGAAGATCACATAGCTGCAAAATATTATCCAACTGGATCATCATTAAGTGACAGAGACTACCTGAATGCAGTATCCAGATGTTCTTACTTTGTCGAAGTAAGGGCTTGTTTGTAGCTTTTATTTATCTCTAGTAGACACCACAATCAGAAAGTAATCTTACAGTGACCAATTGTGATTCATAAAGGTCCCTCATGTGAGTCAGCTGCAGTTCTGGGACTGTGGGCTCGCTTGTGTCGTGATGGCTTTGAATACTCTTGAAATAGAAAATTGTGGCATTCAGGCCATGGCAGAGTTGTGCCACACTACTAGGTGCGTGTGCTTCCCATAATCACAATTCCATTTTGCAGAATTTGCTATAACATAACGTCTTTTGTAATGTATATTACCTTGTTCACTACTTTTGTTTTGCAAAATGTCTGGTATGGGCTGTGAAGTTTTTGTGTGTAACTACATATTGGTATTGGCATATCTTGACCTTGTTTGGATGAGTTTAATCCTGTCTTCCTTAATTCTTGTGAGACCCGCGTACCTATGGCTTTCATCAATCTGGTACTATAATGAGACTATTATGCTTGAGATTGTGTAGAGTAGACAGAGCTAAAAGCAGAATTTTGCATCTTTTCTAGATGGCTGTTGTGTAGACTAGTTTGTTTAGGGAAACTTTGGTGTCTTTGATTGCTTCATTTAAATTGTAATCATGGAGATTGTGGATTGCACCAGCAATTGCTGTGTTGCTGAGCTATTTTTGGTCACCAGTTGAACATGGATTCTCTTTCTCTATCTCAAGTTTCAACAAAACATTACTTCTGTCTTTACTTCATTTAAGACATATAACAAAATCTTGCCAACAAACTATCTTATATTGAAGAAACCGAAATTCACCCACCACTGGCTTAAGTTTAATATTACATTCCCGCATATAATCCATTTAAGATATTGGCATGATTAGGTCTCATAATAAATGTTCACAAATCTAACAATGGAATTGTTTTTCAGCATCTGGACTGTTGACCTGGCATATTTGTTGCAGAAGTTTTCGGTTAGGTTTTCCTATTTCACAGTAACATTTGGAGCTAATCCAAATTACTCTGCAGAGACATATTACAAGGTGGTGCTCTTTTTGTTGTTA
>CAOJBJ010041606.1:0-12897 GCA_948291685.1 Euphorbia celastroides
CCGATAAGGAGACACTAGTGGATTAAAGCTCGGAGAGGGTATCCGGGGACTGGAGTAGGCACAGGCTGCTGAACCAGGATAAATCTCGCTGATGATATTTTCTTACTTTGTCATTAAACTAACCCATTGCATACTCAGCGACGCTGATACATTAGTGAGCGCTTTCATCAGCATACAAACATTACATTCTGATAAGCACTTTGAGATAAATTTCTCAGCGCGTGTGTATCAGTATCAGCGAAAGTTATTCTTCACAGATCAGAGAGGGTGTTTTAAAATGATAAGAAAAAGATTGCATTAAATTATTCTTCACTGACACTTGTTATCTTGTCTAAAGGGACCAACACTCTTTTTTGCCCTCAAGGTTCATTTCGACTTTTCACCTTCAGGTAGTTAGTAAGAGTTATCTAGAATTAACTTCTAGACGATTCCTAACGCTGAGGTGTCCTTTATTTGCTTGCTGGCCAAGACTTCTAAAAATTTCTCAAAATTGGGCCACTTCTGGACTTACTAGTAGAATAATTTGTCCCTCGAGCCGGTTAGTTCTAAGGTCGGCTCGATTTCTCCGACTGTTATCACTAAGTTTCTGGGTTTCTTTCCGTTGGACTGCGATCGACTGAGAATCGGGTTCTTCGAAGCGAGAAAAAGACGAAGAAGAGGAAGGGGAAAGAGAAGAGTGTGGTCGTGGCCGGAGCAAGAACGCCGGTTCCTTTTCATTTCTCGACGTCGTCATCTGACTCTCTGACCAAATCGGTACTGATGGGATTTCGGATCTGACATTTCGCCGGCAGTGGGTTTAAATCAGCGATTTTCAATTTTTTTTGTTTTATCGGCGACGTGGAATCATTTCTGTATAGTTATGAATGTTCAATCTGGTTTGCAGATGATTTTGAATGATTTTTTATATGGTCATGAGCACGTTGAAGGTTAGGCTGTGTTTTCGCCGGATAAGGACGGTCGTCAGTGACGGTGTTGCGGTGGGGGCGAGTTCCGGCAGGATTTGGTGTTTTCTTCCAAATTCTTGTTTTCGCCGGAGAAGGAGGTCGTCGGTGATGAAACGGCGGCGAGGGGCGAGATCCGGCAACTTTTGGTTTTTCCCGACGGTACTGTGTTAAGGTTCAGTTGGTGAAGGTATAGGGTTAGGGTAAATGGATACATGGGTTTTTAGGATTAGGGTTAATGGATTGACAATAATGCCCGTTACCACATTATCATTTAACATCCTTTTAACAGATTTTAACGGAAAAATACCTCATAAGTGTTTTTGAGAATTTTTAAATCTTAAAATATTTTTGAGAAAACATGAAATCTCAAAGATGGTTTTTGAAATTATGTATTTAAAAAATTCAGTTTAGACTATGCCAAGCAATTTTGACTGTTGAGTATGAATGAATGTCAGGTAATGTAGTTAAGAGTTCAATAAGTGATCATTGCGGAAACACACGCAATATCTAGGGACCGGACAAACATTTTACCAAAAAATGCTGAAAGTACGAGTGGAAATACCACTCCATAATCCATTGTCGGTTCTTCCACGTGGGCTGGGCTGACATGTGAAGAGCGGAGCCCACATTGCATAGTTTGGTTCTTCATACTCGATACTTCTCACCGGGCCCACTTCTCCGGATTCTGTTACGTTTAGTAGGTCCAAATTCTTATCAACCATTTTCTTAAAAAGGAATTGCTCTGGCACTTATATAGTTATATTAAGATAATTTCATTTCCCCATGTCTGTAAAAAGATTTACTTGAAAGTCTTAACTTTTTTAAAATAAAATAGAACTGGAAACAATTCAAGCCGTTCTTGACAATTTGGTTTTTCAGTACGATAAAAGCTTTACTCAAATCAATTTAATTAATTTATAAGAATGGTATTCTTTGGCTTGACCCATAAATTAATCGAATATGAATCAGATATAGTTAAGCTCGAAACTCCTAAGCAGGCTTGATAATAGGTCACAAATATGTTTACGAATGAAGTCAATGATATTTTTTCTATTCTTCAAAATAAAAAATAAAAAAAGCTGCAGAAAATTTGATAAAAGTAACTATCTAATAAATTTTATTATAAGCAATAAAAAATAATGAAATAAGCTTGAGTTACATAAATAATGGATTCGTATGATAACAAAGAATAACTTCACGTTTTTCATGTAACAAATGAGTTTACAAATAATTCAATTTTAAGAAAACCAGCGACTTCTCTCCGTACAAATATTAAGACAAAAGGAGCGGCGCCAACTGTAAATTGGCTGTCGCGCCGCGCTGGTTTTCTCCTCAATCTTGGATATTTCTTTACTCTCTCCATTAACGCTTCAACCCCATTTTCTACGCTTTCTCCCCCAATTCCATCGTCTACACAATCCCCGAGTCCCCTCAGAGATCATTTTCCATTGCTTCTGTATTAAATCTTTCAACAAAATGCATGCCAAAAGTGATTCAGAAGTCACCAGCCTCGCCCCCTCCTCCCCTACGAGATCTCCCCGCCGGCCGGTCTACTATGTTCAATCCCCGTCGCGGGACTCTCACGACGGCGAGAAAACCGCCACCTCCTTCCACTCCACTCCCCTCATCAGCCCCGCCGGATCTCCGCCGCACTCTCACTCCTCCGTCGGCCGCCACTCCCGCGAATCTTCAACCAGCAGGTTTTCCGGATCTCGCAAAATCAGCCCCAACGACGGCTCGAAAGGCGGCAACAGAAAGGGACAGAAGCAGTGGAAGGACTGCGACGTGATTGAAGAAGAAGGACTGCTAGAAGATGAAGATCGCGAGAGAGGTTTCCCTCGCCGGTGCTATTTCCCTGCCTTCGTGCTCGGTTTCTTCGTCCTCTTCTCGCTGTTCTCGTTAATTCTATGGGGCGCCAGCAAGCCGCAGAAACCTAGGATCACAATGAAGGTAAATCGCCTCTCGATCTGATGAATTGGATGTTAATTCGAACTCAATTTCGTGTAATTTCAATTGCAGAGCATCACGTTCGAGCATTTCACAATTCAAGCTGGATCCGACGCTACAGGAGTCGCTACTGATATGATCTCAGTGAACTCCACAGTGAAGATGATCTATCGCAATACAGGAACGTTTTTCGGAGTTCATGTTACATCTTCGCCTGTAGATCTATCTTACTCCCAAATTGCCATAGCTTCAGGAGCTGTAAGTCACTAAAATCCTTTCAATTTTCTTCTCAATTGAATCTGATTTGGTGAATTGAATGTTGCGATTTGCAGGTAAAGAAGTTTTATCAATCGAGAAAGAGCCAGAGATCCGTATCGATATCGGTAATGGGGAACAAAATTCCTCTGTACGGAAGCGGAGCAACATTGAGCAGCTCATCGGGGTTGACTACATTACCGGTGCCTTTGAATCTGAATTTCGTCGTCCGATCAAGAGCAAACGTGTTGGGGAAATTGGTGAAGACGAAGTTCTACAAGAGAATCGATTGCAATGTTACATTTGAGCAGAAGAAGCTCAATACCCCAATTTCTCTCAAACATTCTTGCGCATATGATTGATGACTGAAGAAGAAGAAGAAGGGATTTGCAGATTTTTGCTCTTTTTTTTTTGAAAAAAAATTATGGTTTCTTTTGGGTGAAGTACGGTCAGGCAATGGAAGGAGACTTGGTTGCCCAATTTGCCCGTTGGTTGATAAACAGGCTGGAATTGGTGGCTTTTTGAGGGATAATTTTTTCTTATTTTATTGATTTAATTCTAAATTTGTATTTGATTACATAATGTAATTGAATAACCGTGTTTCATGTATTACAAGTTCATTTTTCAACTTGTTAGGTGGTCTACTTCAGAGGTCAACTGTGTTTGTGAGTTGTTTTTCTTCAATTTATTCGTGCACTCATAGAATGTCTTAATAATCCATTTTTCCGGCAAAAAATAATCCTATTTGTTATTGAATAATGGGCATATTCTATGGTATTTAATCATTAAGAGTCAATAATGATGTCAGTCATTTCCTTGCCCAAAATAAGAAAATTCATCTACTGAACTGAGCAAAAATAATCAAATTTAACTACCGAGCTTTCACACAATCTAAGCAAAAAATTGATTATTGTTGCTTCTTTTAGAATTTAGGTGAAATAATTTAATTTGTTCTAAAACAATGCGCACATATCCATCCGCTGTTAAAGTATCTACACAAAATTAGAAACTAGAAACATTACACTTTTACTTCGGATCAAATTCATTTCAAGTTGATACATTTTTCGAGTTGCTGTGGTGAATTTACTTGAGTCACCACAAGCTTCATGAAGTTGAGAGAAATGTTCACTTCAGCCCCTTTAATACCACATGTGACAATTTTTTATGGAAAAAAAAAATAATAACTAATTTAGTGTTAGCTCAATTGATACATTTTCTAATGTGAAGTTTGAAGGTCATGGGTTCGAAACCTAACCTCTTCAAGGTTTATATAATTATTTAAAAAAAATAAAAAATTTAACACATTCAAAATGTCAAAAAAATCACAATGTAGCATGTGACATTGCAAACACATGCTTTTGTAAATTTGAGAATTCACAAGTTTAAAGCCGCATCTTGAAAAAAGTTCCAACTTCGAATATCAGATATGTGTTTTGCTAATTTACAATCTTTAAAAACAATATATATGCATCTATTTCTAATTTTTCCTTTCAATATGAATATTATCCTGGATTCTTTATCTCCCTTGAACGCTTCCTTATGGCTCAACAACGAAAAACGAACTGAGGAATTCAATTGTTTGAATGTTAAATTTTTTGTTTAAAATATCACAGCATTGAACAAATATTAGAGAATATAATCGAAAGAATGAGTTTTGAATTGGAGCTTATGTATGCTTTTATCTCAAAGTGAAATTGCTGATGAAAGCAAATGATGCAGCGCAAGCAAAGTATATTAGCTTAGAACTCTTTAATTATTATATTACCGCAATTAGGAAAATATGATAATTGGTGAACTTGATGAAATTAGTGGGATGTAATGTTTCGTAAACGAGTTGCCCCTTTTTGGTAGCTGAAATTGACAAGTAATCTTATTTGTAAGATTTTGTAACAAACGAAAAGGGATTGTAGAGTGGCAGAAGATCTTTGCTGTATGATCATAATAAACAATTTGAAGTCGTCAAGGAATCCACTAAAAGGATGTTGAGGCAAGTATAAAATTTAAATTAATTGGAAATGTAATTAATAATCCAAATAATGTATCATTGTTTGTTGCTTCCGAATTCTTTTTATTTTATCTATTTTAGATACGTCAAAAGATCTAAGATTGGTTGGCTCATACTTTAACGAGAAAAGTTGAATCCTCAATGTGGGTAGACGAGTGAGATTCTCTTCTAGTGACGTCTTTTGGTTTTGTTTATTATTTATTGGAAGTCAAAAAAATAAATTTTCCCCTTCTTATTTTCATGCAAGTACTTTTACAGTAGGAATTTTATTTGATTTTCCTTGCCCATATATATTAAACAAATGTACTCTAATGAAATTCGTAAAAGAACTTTTAATCGATGTTTGAATGTTAGAGGTGGAAGCATTGTTGAATTATGACTATATCACCAATTTGGATTATTATATCTCATACAAAAAGTTTTGAACAAATACATAGAAAATCAAGTAACCTTACCCAAAGCCGAGATTCTGCTAGTTAAAGAACTCAAAACATGTTTGTAGTGCAAATTAGTGAATTTTAATCGCTTGCACAGGTCATATGCATACACCAATACCGTGATTCGTAGAGATGCATATTTGACCCATTTTCTGCGAACATAAAAGGAGATGTCTCGACTATCTACATTAAATACAGTGCACCCGTACAGTCCACTTACATAACTCTTTCAGTTTTACTTATGAGCACTTTTATACTCTAAAAGCCTCCAAAACCGTCAAACAGTCAATTTCACAAGAACTCCGGACTATCTTCCAAGTCATCTGAGTTATATCACCAACAATATATGCATCAAGTATATATGAAATACTTGTTATTTTAATTTACTTTTGGGCTCGCAGGTATCGTAATTCTTCCCTGTCATTGTTAGTAGCTGAAATTTGAAAGTTATACCAATAGACCTTTGTTCAAGTGGTATACCTTCCAATGTGTTGATGGGAGGACTGAGATTTGCATCCCAATCTCTTCAAGGATATTATTCAAGAAAAATATATTCATCTTCTAAAAACGAATAATATTCAACAAATGTATAAATTTTTTATTGTTGTTATGTGTGGTCCTTATCACTCATAAGCTTAAGTTGAACCCGGTTTATTTGTCAATGATCAAAATGATGTGTTTTAATATACTCTAAGTATAAAAGGTTTTGTTAATGGTTTTTAACCCTAATCAGTTTTCTCTCTTCCTCTCGCCGAACAAAAATTTCTCTTTGTATTTTGCTCTCTCTATTTCTTGTTCTTCTCTGCGATTGACGATATTTAGAAGGAGGTTTTGGAGGTTTCAGTGCCTTTTACATCCAAGGTTTGTTCTGAAGGGTGAAGGTTGATTGTATCGCACTCTGTTGTTTACTAGTTCAGGTTTTACTTTCTGTTTTGTACTTTAATTCGTTGTTGATTGTTTGTACTGTTAAACTGAGTTTGAACTTGAACATTGTACTGCTTTTGGGGCCTTGAGTGCCTAGTTTTTGAATGAAAGATTGCTCTCTGCACAGAGGACTAGTCTGAGGGCCATGAAAAGCCCTTGAGAAACCTCTATAAAATTTCTGGTGTTGTGGATGTTCTAATTTCATTTGATTTCATATTCTGCTGCAAAAATCCTGAGTAATCTGTAAATCTTGGAAACTAGACCTAATTTCTGTAAATCGCTGTAAACTTGAATGAATCATTCTTTAAACCATAACAGGAGTTGTAAATTTTGATTATAGAACATCGAGGAAACTTTCTTTAAGAAATTTATATGATTTCGTGTTCAATGCAGAATTTTATATGCGAATAAATTAAGGATTCTAAAAGATTACATATTTATTGGTCTTAATGGTAGTTTGAATTTTGAAAGGAATACTTAAGAATATTTTTCAAAAAAAAAGGAATACTTAGAATTTCTTTGTTTTCTCTTATGACTTGTCTATTTAGAAGATTTGTTTTGACAACTTCTAAACCATAATTAACTAGAACTAAATGAACATATCAAATTCAGGTAAAAAGATTCGATATGTGGTAACTTTAAATATTTGATTAAAGAATTAGTTTCAAATGCTATTTACCTTTAATTTTCTTTGGACATGCTTTATTCAAGGAAAAAAGTTGAAAGAAAAAAGAAATAAATGAAAAGCAGTAAAGGTGTAGAAAATTCTTTGAAAGTCTAAAAAAAAGCAAAGAAATGGCAATGCTACTGAATCCAAGAACAGGTTTTTATTTGATTTGATTTTATTAAAGCATGTAACAGTAGAAATTAATTGAATAAACCAAAGCAAAAGAATAGTGAAAGTATAAATATTTAAAATAGATTTAAAAAATGATAATTATTAAGTATGTAACAATAGATCAAACTTATTATTTATCAAACCTCGTTATTTAACTAGTTATAGCACTTGTATGAGTATGTGTTGTGACTTAGTTAACATTCCAAATGAGTTTTCGGAAAAAATTGGAGTTCAACTATCATTAAATATATTTGCAATCAATGTTTCGAAATCTTAACGAATGAACAGTCAATATTATAATTTAAATAACTATACTTCAAAATTTTACCAAAAGAAAAACTTTTCATGTAATTGATATTTTGTTCCAATGTTAAAATTCCTTTCCATGAACACATTGAGATGAAATTATTGGAATTAACAACAGCTAAAATTTGTTTCTAATTTAACATAAATTACAAAGTCGGTTTGCATATAGTTTTATTCTATTACTATTTTGATAATATGTATATATAATACTTTTACAAATGATACAAAATGAAGCTATTGCAATGCAAAATTGAAGTAAATCTTTAGTCTTATTATGTATATAATGTTTTAATGAGGATTATTAAATTTATGTAATCCATTATCAATAGTATCAAACTTGAGATCCCAAAAACTACCCTCCCTCCAATAAATTTATATACATTTATAATTCTATACAATTGTGGGCCACTTACAAATTTCTAAATATAAAAAAATATATCTTCAATTCAATGCATATATATCAAAATATTCTATCAATCTCTATTTATTATCTCTCCCAAAAGATAACCAAAAAAATTCAAAAAATTCAGTCTCTTTCTCCCTCTTATTTGTTCCTTCTTGCTCTTGGCTAGAGAGAGAGAAAGAGAGAGGGGATGAATGGTGGAAATAGAGAAGCAAATTCACAAAATTGTTATTTCCACCCTAAAAAAGTAGTTATTGGAATTTGTCCTCTTTGTTTAAATGAAAAACTTCTTTTATTAGCTGCAAATCAATCTCGTTCGGGTTCTAATTCTTCGAAGAATTCAATTCATTTTATTCCGAAAATATTTTCTTTTCCATCTTTTCTCAGTCGAAATGCAAAATCCAAGCATTCTGTTCGTAAATCCGATCCTTGTTCTTCCTCGAGCCAAGAAGGTATGTCCATTTATTGAGAAATTTTGTTTCCGATTATGTCAATGTCATTTGTTTGATTTAAATTTTGTATAAGTGATCCAGCAATTTTTGTTGCAATAGTAATAATTTAATTTCCACAAATCAAGGATACTGTAAATAATTTAATTGGTTGTGTGTGTGATATATTTAGAGTCAAAAGGTACTTTTAATGCGAAATCATTTCATTAATTTTCCTTAACTTTCTACCATTTACAATTTGTTATATTTATTCTGGATCAAGAAAAAAAATCTGCAACTTATGATAGAAATTCAAGGATATTTTTACTGTATCATTATAAAATTTTATGTTTGGAAAAGGGACCTTTGTGTGTTATGGAAGTCATTTCATGAATGTGATGACACTAGCTACATGGCATATATGTGAAATGACAAAGAGAGTTTTTTTTTTAATATAATTTAAATATGGCAATTATTTGGTTTCAATTAGAAATAGAATTATTAAATTTGGAGAAAATTACGCTTACCATTAGAATGTAACTGAATACTAAAAAAATACATATATACAGTGTTTAAGGTCTAGTTTTTGTTTATTTTTAGCAATCCATTAGTAAAAAAATATAGCAAAGAGAGTTTGTAAAATTCGCAATTTGATTTATGACCCTCTTCCAATTCAATGTTACTTAATAAAAAAATTTCTGTTTTTCACTATCATTACATGAAAGCGGACTAAAGTAAGGAGCTTTTACTTGTGCTAAATAGTACCGCTAGACCAAAAACCATTGTTTTGAGCATGCATTTCTTACTTTTTATACATGTATTCTTTATTTTGAGAGTAAATCATTCGGTCTAAATGAAACTCGAATGAAATATTTTACTACTATGGTGTTTATAATATGGTCGAAAGTGTATAGATATCTTTCTTTTTCATAATAACAGAAAACTTGGTTACTTCCAAAGAGAAAATGCTGGTGCTTCAATTATTTTTTGTATTTTATTTCTTGGAGGAAAATAATTAATAATTGAAAGTTATTTCAGGGTCATTCATATCAATAAAATTTGAGGAAAATGGAGCTCCCTTATGGGAAAAGGGTATAAATGCAAAAGTCCAAAACTGCAACCCTGATTTGCAAGAAACCAAAGAAGACTCGAGTAGTTCAAAGAGTGTGATTGAGCATGCCACACCACGTGGCTCGATGAAGTGGCAAAAAAGAATTGGTCGTTTGTTCCATGTCATCAAGAGAAAGAGATCCAACAGAGGAAATTCGTGCCATGTTGGCACCAAACCAGAGGGAGTCAAGGTAAAAAGGAAGGGTTGGAGAAGGATTTTAACAAGAAAAAAGACCAAAGAATAGTTTTTGTAAAATAATAAATAAACAGAAAATTTAATCGGGAAATGATTTTTGTATTTTTCTCAACCATGTTAATTATCTTGAAAAAATTTGGAAAACAAAGGTTGTAAATTTGGGCTCATTCGGCAACTTTTATAGACGTTGCTATAAATTTAGGGACATCGATAAGAACCCTCGATAAGAAAGCTCGGGTTTATCGTCCTGAACCGCAAGCTCCTACCTAATATTCTAGCACATGTACATGTACATTTTGCAAAAGAAACATTTTTTGGTATATAAATATGATAATTAAGTAAATTTCATAATGTGATAGTGCCAAATTGTTAGGTTAATCCATTTCACATATACAGTCAATTTGTTCTTATTTATTTACCAAAACTAACTTTTTCGACTTAGTTAAATTGGCTTCACTTATTTTTGTAAAACTACGCGATATGTATTAATTGTTGAATAAGTGATGTGTAAGTAGACTTATAATTAGAAAAAGAAAATATGTAAAGTTGGATAAAGTTTGTAAGTTGAAGACCTTAAAAAACCTTATTTTCTAATAGAAATAGATAGACATGTATATGAGTTATGGACACAAGATAGCGAAAATGAAATAAAGCACAAAATGATGGAGCAAACAAATTAAAGAAATGAATAGGGACCCAAATGAATAGAAGTAATTGAACTGGTCTTATAGTTGTCTACATATACAAATTATTACATGTGGAGTGTATTCAAATTATTTGATTTTTTTTTTGTGCTTTGACAAAACTGTAAGATTGTTGCTTTGTGGTATGAAAATTATCCCTTCAAAATAAGATAACTAATATCTAATCTTAATGTTTATTATATGAATTTTTGATGAAAAAAGAAAATGAGTTTTTAAAACATAATATTTAGGCCAAATATATTTGGATCCTCTAAACTTGTTTTTAATAACTTCTCATTTCTCTAAGCTTTGAAAGTTTCTTTCACTCTCTAAACTCGCAAAATTGTATCAGCCATCTCCCTTTATAAGCACTTTTTAAAATAATTTAGGGTGACGAAAGGTTATTAGAAACAAGGGGTAGGAGAAACTTTTGAATGTTCGGGAAACCAAAAGATGATTAAGACAAGTTGAGGGAAATCCATATATATTCCGCCTAATGTTTATTTGATATATAAAATGGATCATCATAACTAGCAAATGGCTTGATTTGTTGCATAGTGTTGGTGTCTTAATGATAACTTGTTTTAGGACCATATTCCAATAGTTAAGTTATAGGTTAGCTATTTTTTTTTAATAACCACAGGTATTTCGAACCCATTTTTGGCGGGATCCGACTAATCCTGCTCGACCGGGTTGCGGATTAAGGCTTAAAGTCTCCCAGCGGATGGTGTGGTTCGAACCCGTGACCATCAGATCACCTGCAGCTCCGCTCTGCCAACTGAACTACCACCCATTGGTAGTTATAGGTTAGCTATAGGACCACTATAGATAAGATTATATGAAAAATTCCTTTTTCAGGGGATGAGAGGTTATTAGGAACAAGTTTAAGAGGGCAAGAGGAACTTTTGAATGTTTAAGGAGACGAAAAACTATTAGAACAAGTTCAAGAGATCCAAATGTATTCCGACTAATGTTTATTTGTATATGAAAGGGATCATCGTAACTAGCAAATGACTTGATTTATTGCATAGCGTTGGTGTCTTGATGGTAACTTGTTTTAGGACTATATTCCCATAGTTCAGCTATAGGTTAGCTACTGGACCACTATAGATAAGATCATATGCAAAATTCCTCTTTCAGAGGATGAGAGATTATTAGGAACAAGTTTAAGAAGGGTAAGAGGAATTTTTGAATTTTCAAATGGTGAAAGATTATTAGGACAAATTCAGAGAGTTCGAGATGTATTCCGCCTAAAGTTTATTTGTATATGAAACGGATCATCGTAACTAGCAAATGGCTTGGTTTGTTGCATAGTGTTGGTGTGTTAATGGTAACTTGTTTTAGGACCATATTCCAATAGTCAAGCTATAGGTTAGCTATAGGACCACAATAGATAAGATCATGTGACCGAAATTCCTCTTTCATCAAATGGGCAAAAGATCACAACACCTCAATTTGGACCGTTTCTTTTTGCTAGGATGCTTTTATGAATTAACAATGCAAAATAGTAATTATGTGCACGAAAATGCTAATAATTTGGTAAATAGAAATGAGAAATTGATAAAATAAAGGGATGTTAGGAATTGATTTTATTTATATATATATATATATATATATATATATATATATATATATATATATATATAAGGTAAAAGAACGGGTTTCGGTTTCATACCTTTTTAGTGCTCGGATCGAAAACTTGAAGAACCGATGTAAGAATTGTAACCAAATCACGGTATGTCGGAAATGGTTGATTTTCCACGATGTTAGCAAGACAAACCCTGAAGAACAACGAATTGATGAAAAGAATTAAATTTGGAGAGAATTGTTTTTGGCAGAATATACAAAAATGATACTGTATGCCATAAACACGCCAAATGCAAATCATATATTTGCATATTAAATAACCAGTGTACACCCATTACGAACCGCCATTCTGTTTTATAACAAACATATTATTTATTAATTTATTTATTGAATAATTATAAATTGGTCCTTCAACTTTTATTATTTATAATTACACTTTAACTTACTCCAACTGAGTCGAATCAGATCCATTTGATCAATTGACCCGATTAAAGACGGACCGGTTATTTCCATATATATATATATATATATATATATATATATATAACAAGATTTATCATGCAGCAATGCTAGTTTATGAAATCTGAGATAAAAAGGAAAAACCTCTTGAACTGATTTTGAAGACATCATGATGTGCTGTCTATGTTATCTAATTATTTGAGTGTCGCTTTATGCTCTAAATCATTTTTTTCAATGGAAATCTACCTAATATTTACGAAATTTTATTGAATAAATATAAATTGGTCCTTCAACTTTTATTATTTATAATTACACTTTAACTTAGTCCAACTGAGTCAAATCGGATCCATTTGATCAATTGACCCGATTAATGGC
>CAOJBJ010042012.1:0-10278 GCA_948291685.1 Euphorbia celastroides
AATTTTGTATTTTTTGAGTAGTACAAATACTTATATTAATTAAAAATCAACGATAATTTTAAAAAATCATATTAAATGAAATTTTTTTGAAATTTACTCAAACCTTTATGAATAATTTACAAATAATATAGTTAAAATATATGAATATTAAACTTATCAAAGTAATTGGTGTAACATAAAAATGTAATTTTTCAAAAACATACATTGTGGTTTAACATGTTTTTACGAATTTTTGAAACCACATGCATGTTTTTGAAAAAAATAAAACCGTAAGGATGTTTTTGAAAAATTTGAAACCACAAGATATGTATTTTAAGTTTACCCTTTTATATTCTGTTAACAAGGTAAGTTGGAAATTCCATCCAAATCTAGATACTTCAAGCTATGATAACATAAGTCAAATATGTATTTTTACACTTTAAGAAGTATAGAAATAGTCTTTAAATCTAACATGATTATTGGTAAACGTCATTTGAATCGTCAATAAATAGTTTTCAGTAGAGAAATATAGACACTATCATAGAAATGAAGACTTTAATCTAGCGTAATATAAGCTAAAAGAAGCTTTTCAAAACTAACTGAGAATATTAAAATCTTTTTTAAGATTATCGATTAAATGTCTTGTCATTTCATATATTGTAAAAAAAATTATTAGAGCATACTAAAATAGTCATTATTATCAGTGAATTTATCAGGAAAGCTAATGAAGAATCATTTCATTTGATGTTATGATGATTTTTAGAAATAATTTTATGATTTACTTTACAATATGAAATATAATTTTTTGTTTGGTATATGTTAAGTGTGTATTTTACATATCTTTTATGTCTATTTTAGGTTAGTTTTATGTCAATTTCAAGCATTATTCATTCTATTTGAGATGTTCGTACTTTTCATTTGCTTTTTTGTTGTTTTTGGCATGTTTTGATGGAATTAAAGATCAATTGGAGATGTGAAGTTGATGGGAAAACATGGAGCTAAAAGAGTTGCTGGAAATTTTCTTTCAGGATAGCTTGAAGTATTTCGGTCATATCTCATCTATCTGATGTCCGATTGAGGTCATTCTATACACCATTTCGAAGCTGACGAAAATATCTACAACTTTCATTCTTTGAGTTTTCCCAAAATCGGACTCCTTCTAAGTCGAAAATCAGTTCGAAATTTCTGCTGTGACGGGAGTCCGTTTTCATTCGGGTTGAGCAATTTCATCGGGTTCGAGGCTCAACTTCTAAGAGATTGAGGCACGACTTTGTCAGCTTAAAAAGAGTGTTTTTATGATACTAAAACACTGATTTTATTGGTGGAAAATTAGCTAAAGTTGGTGGGTCCAAAAGTATAGAGTTTGATGAGGATGTAGAGTCCTATTTAGAAAAGGATTACTTGTTTTTATATAAGGAGGCTAGACCTACGAATTGGAAAGACTTGGACAGCAAGAACGACGTAACTTTTGTGTGCTTTGAAGAGAGGAACCCGGGCCGAAGACGAAGGGCGAAGTGCACAAGATTCAACCCGCGTTTTGTGTTCATCATTCTTCTCTTTTTCTTTATTCCTTCTTGAACATGTTTACTTTTGAATTGATGATGTTTTTAGTTTGCTCCATGAACTAAATTCCTTTCGTTAGGGTAGATGGAGCTTGGATTGATTAGTATGTGACAAATATCTTTTATCTTAGTTAATCTATTTTGAGTTTCTCTTCAATCTAGGGTTTCAACATATATTTTGCCTAATGCTTGCTATTGATGATCAATTGATAACATGTTCTTGGTTTCTATCTTAATTGACCAATTAGGATAGGAATTGATCTATATGTGTTGAAGTTTATATGACCGCTCCTATCTCGTGGTTTTCGGTTTACCGGGGTCTTCTAGGTTCTTTATGCATTGAAGGGTTAATAATTTAACTTGATTGATAGTTGATTTGTTAATTCTTTGATAGGTTTATTTATTTGAACATGATAAATAAATATTCATGAGAAGATTACCAACCCTAGGAAGTAATTCGATTAGATTAGCTAAGTAAAATTGAAGTTGCATATTAATTAATCAAGTGAAATCGATCCCTAACTGCTTCAGTCAATTGTTTAAATCTTAAATCGTTTAAGTGTTCTTGTCCTTGTTTTCTTTAGTTTAGAATTTATTTCTTTAGTTTAGGCAAACCAAATCCAACTTAAATCAAATTGTCTAACCAGTGAGTAGCTTTAGTAGAATCGGTATTTAGATAACTATCTATGTGGGATCGACTCGTGCTTGTCACAATATTACTTGTAGAGCTACAGTACACTTGCTCTATTCATAGGCCTTTACATTTCTCATACATTTTTAGCCTATCAAGTGGTTAAAAACTGAAGTTCTGATCCTATAAATTGTAGATGTGAGTCCATGTCCGGGTGAAGAGAAATAAAGTTTTTCTTTAATAATTATTGTAAGCTCATTACGAGGCAAGTTTTTTTCAAAAAAAGAAAAAACGTGAACATTGGTTATAGTAGAAAAAAATTGAGCCATCGACTTGAAGGTTCGTTTATGTTTATTGAAATAATATCAATTCTCAATTAAAATTTGAATTTAGAAAATAAGTTGTAATAAAGTGTGGAGAATACTCTCACATGTAAATAAATAGTAAACTTAGTTTTGAATTTAGAATACTTCTGTTATTTATCTATTTAAAACTAGTGTAATTTTTCGTGTAATGCACGAATAATATATTTGTAGCCAAATTGAATTTATAAAAGATAGATTTAGAATATATGCTAATTGGTATATAATTATGAAAAGTGGCAAAGGTCTTAGCCTAGTGCTTAAAGATTGGAGCTGTTATTCTAGAAGTCGCATATTTCAATTGACATTTGAATGGTAGGAATAAGGTTTTACTTTTAATATTATTATAAACCCACTATGAGATAAATTTAATAAAATAAAAAGATAATTATGAAACTCAAATATACTTAGATAAAATAATTAAATTATTTCATCATAATTCATAAACTGGTCTGTTAAAGATTACAAAGGTAAAAATAATTTTCAAAAAACTTAATTGCTTGTATATGTCTATAAATTTATCTATAGGCACTAACAAGTTTGGATTGAGCTGGTTAAATAAAAAGACATAAATTTAAAAAGTAAATCAAAATGATACAATTTTCCTATTTATTAGCTTTATCTTGTTTAAGAATTAATTTAATGGCGTAAAATAGAATCAAACATTTGAATTATTTTTGTGTAGAATTGATATAAATGTACTATATTGCTAAATTGTGCTATTATATTCTAGTCTAGTGATAGAATTCCCAAATACGGATTATATAACATAATTTTTTTACTAAAAATATTAATCAAACGTGATTTGAAAAGTGGAGGTTAAGTTAACGTGAGTCGAATAATGGTTGTGAAAGTTTTTGTACAAATTCATTGTATTTAATTAATGAGTTAAGACACAAATTTTTGATTAATCTTAACTATTTTATCGATAAATTTGTGGTGCACTTTTGGTGCATTTACTTTTTTATATATTAATAACATTTAAAACAAATATAAATATTAAGCCGTCTAAGTTTTTGCTTATGTACTACCTAGCACTTTTTGAAATACTATATAAATCTTACAACATTAAACCTCTTGTTCCATGCTATTACTAATGTCTATATTAGTCATAATTCATGTGAAACGAGGAAGTCAAAGAATATACAAACAAATAAGGCTAACTACAATTTGCTCACTAAAACAAATACTATACACACACTGAAAGTAATATTTATATTGTCGAATCAACGTGTATAACACTATAACTTTTTCGAATTATTCTACAATTTTTTTATGATAATTTACAAAAATTTATGTAAACAACATGATTAAATTATTTAATTCCATTGCAACAAATATTGAGTTGGATTTAATGGTTTGTCAATATACTTTATATTATATGTTTCAAACAAAACAAATAAAAAAAAAAGTTAATGGCAAAGTAGTAATTATAATAACATAAGAGGTCAAAAAAGAGAGAAGGATAACACACATTAATTGAATTAATTAATAATGGAGATTTAGTTGTCTTGAAATTTATATAAAAAAGGAAGGAAAATAGTAATAAATTCTTTTTTTAATAACAATTAATGATAAATATTACCATTTAAATAAATATGAATAAACTTACAATACTTTTCAATACACCATCAACACTGTAGATTCATCCATGATAAATATGATTAATTCAAAAACCAATAAAACTTCATGATATTTATCAAATCTACATTATTAAATTAATCAAGCCATAATTAATAAAATCTCTTTTTGTCTTCATCAACAAGAATCAATACACTCCTTATAAAAAAAAGATAACATTAACTCTATTTTGTTACTAAATCAAAAGATATGTCATGTTTTCAAAATTTACCCTTATTAAATTTGTTGTCTTCAATTTATGTTGCCTTCTGGTTTTTTTTTTCTTGTTATGGTTTTGCCTTTTCTTTTTCATTTTCCATATTATCTCTTCTAAATGATTGTTTCTCTCTTATCTACACGTCACATATCTACACGTCACATGTCAAAATTTGGATAAAGAACGTGAAATCAGACATAAATAACGAGACTATGTAATATTTTCCGAGAGAATTGATTTTATTTTAGTATGCTAATGTTGGATGCTGACTAGGAATACAAGTGGTTAGTTATCTTTTTAGTTCACGTTGTGAAAGTGGTCAAAGAATCATTCCAAATGCACACTGAATTCACACACACTGATTAATCAGTTAACTAGTTTATTTCCCTTCCACTACATTTATTCTATTTGTCCCCAAAACCTTGTTCTCAAATTAATACTTCTATCTTTGTTAACAAGACAACTTAAAGTATATGCCTTGTCTTGACAATGAAATTAATTGTTTAATTTGCTAGCTTTTGCATAAACATTGAATTAAACTTAAAAGCTTGGGTAAGTACATATATATGACCCTTAATTGTTCAATATCAGAGACGCATATTTAAAGTACCTTTAATCCAAACCATTTAATTGACATTTAAGGGCACATTTTAAATGCACCCACCGTGGATCTCTACATGTGAGAACAAACCCATATGTGCGTATATTATACATAAACGATAGCTACACTTTGAAGCATAACTTTTATAGTGTTGTTAGGACTATTTTGAAATTACTTTTTTCAGGCTGTTTTCAGGATTCTTTTAAGGCGACATATTCAAGTTCTGGTAAGGTAATTTGCTGTTATAATTAATTAATTAATTAATTAATATTAGGTCAGCATTTGTTTTTCAGAGCAAAAATTATTGTTTTACGAATACGAAAACTTACTAGAGAAGTTTTTTCGGACAATTAATAATGAAAACAATAGGAAAACGATCCTTAAAATATTTGTAGGTGTGAATCTGGTGGTTAAAATTTTACTGAAATAACTTTAAGAGCGAGCATGTAATTAATATCATTAAACGAGCTAACTTTAAATAAAAAAAGTGACAAATTTTGACATAAAATTGTGACAACTTCAAGCCACTCCCCATGAATTAAGCCATCCGGCCGACGAACTCCGAAGAAATTCAGGCGACCCACCGGTCGATGAATTCCGACGACCCCCCACCTCCAACCGTCTAACTCGGGCGACCCCCACCTCTGGCCGGCAAAATTCCGGCAGCATGTCACCTCCGACTGACAAACTCCGATGACTCCCCACCTCTGGCGCGGAAAAATTCCGGCAAACCCCACCTCCAGCCGGCGAAACTCTGGCAACCCCCCACCTCCGACTGGCGAAATTAGATTATAAGTTGAAGTATTTGGATTGGAGAAAACTGAAAGAATGTGTAAAAAATTCTTGATGTATTTTGAAAGGGTAATATTGAAAGAATATGTAAAAATTTTATTAATTGATGTATTTTAGAGGATAAAATTGAAAAATATATAAAATTTGTATTAAATGATATATTTTGGAGCCGTAAAACTGAAGGAATATGTAAAAGTTAGACTTAAATGAATTTTTCCATGGACTTTAATGAAACTTTTGCATTTGTGCCACGTGTCGTACGTTAATTGGTTTGACTTTTTCATAAAAGTCACATAAGCGCGTGTGTAACTTACTCTATGGGGTGAGAGTGGGCGAGGCTACTTCGGAGAGTTATGTTACATAGATTTACCAGCATGAGAAAGTTACTAAGGGTTGAAAGTTTGTAGTGACACACTTGTTTTGCAGATATATAAAGTTTAAAATTATTGTAAAAAATGAGTAAAGAAAGATTTTTTGGTTTGATAACTTAATACTTCTACAAACATTTAATAGAAAAAATGCAAGTGACTTATAATTTGATTATGTTGAAGCAGCAGGTTACTGATATTTTTTAGTAAGTAATTGATAGCTAAATCAATTAGAAATTTATAATTCACAAAAAAGCAAATTGAACCAGATTCCATCAAAATTGGTGTACATTATTAAATACCACTATTTTCATCCAAATCCACGTTTTCATCTAAATTACACTATCATATAACAGAACATTTTCAATTTAAAATAATATATTCTTATCTTGCTAGCACTGAATGATTTAACTATCTACAAGTATAATTGAAGAATATATTCCTAAGTGTGAATTGTATTTGATGGACCAACTACCTGTAAATAACACATGAAAAAATGGGACATTTTTAATCAAAATTTCACTTTCTATCAATAAATTGATTAAAATTACTATTTTCACTAGATATCATAAACAATTAATATCATATGTGTGATACAATTTACTGGTTAGACATAAATCTCCCATTGTACATATTTTTGAAATTTTGTTTTCCACAGACTTATTTCAGTTCACTGGATCATAATAGACTTAACAACAAATGCTAAATCTCATCTTCCTAGACCTTACAGAATACTTCATTCACTGGATCATTAAATAGTTGTTTTTTAATATTTTATTCAAACCATATGAAACAAAAAATCCGAGAATAATTAAAGAAACTTACAGTGAATGGTTATTTAAGTGGTAGAATTTTATCTAAACTTGATTAATACAAACTTAGGATGTTGCCAAAAAAAGGGCTGAACAAGTATTAAGGTTTGGTGTTAATATATATTAAGAAATGAAAAGAAGGTGAAAAAAGGAAAGAATAATATATAGTTTAACTTTGCATCAAAATCCAAAAAATATCTTTCCTAGGCTATTGCAGACAAGAACGATCATATTCCCCTGCAGATGGTTTCTGTCATTAGTCATTGTACATTAATTAAAACTTTTCAGATACCATTTCTATAACCTCTCTGTAGGGTTTCTGTTACACTTAATCTTCTCAACATATAACCATTTCTATTTAATTTAAGCACAAGCTAAACAAAGCACTATTAGATTGAATTAATTAATTACAGTAATCAAGACTTCAGAAAATAAACTTGTGACATTGGAATATATTACGTAGAGAGGGAGGGAATATAACCTAAAGAAAGAAGCGATACCATATCCCAAATTTCAAGTATATGTTGTGAGTTTGGTTTTATAAATTAAAGGCAATATAGTAGCCATGGCTACCTTCTTCAACAGAGCTTTTAAATCAATTATTTCTTCCATTAAACACTCTTACTTTCACTTTCAACCCCAACACCCAACTACCACACCCAAAAACATGCCTAAGGGACGCCCACTTTCTTTGCAGGTTTCACTTTCATTTATAACTTTTTTTTTTCAATTTTTCGTCATCTTGTATTTCTAATTAATTCAACACAATTTGAGAAAAATTTTAATGCAGACAATTGTTATTTTCTTACAAGAATCCTGTGCATGAAACTATGCTAGCTAGCAGCTAGCTTATGGACACACATACTATGTTCTTAACTTCTAATTTGGACCACTTTAGAAGCTATCATATATCTTCGGATTAAAAGCATAAATCATGCTCAAGTATTTGTTATACTTATGAACTCAACATTAATCATCAATTGATAAATTTTTGTGAGATATGTTTTTATCCAAGTTGTTTCGGCTCGGTCTCCTTTAAATACCAAAAAGATGTGATGCATGCTATTGGAGATCTCATATTGGAAAAAAAAACACTACAGTAATATAAAATAAGCTTTTAACACGAGTTAATTTGTTTTGTTGTTATTGAGTGGGCTTGAAAAACATGTGTTTATATGGTGGATGTATCTTTATAAGTTCAATTATGTGTTTCTTTGCCTTAATCCTAAAGGGAAATGATGGGAACAAGCAAAAGAAACATACTATAGTTAAAAGGAATATATATATTGAACAAAGCTCCAAATTGTAAAGTGAGAATCTCCTACATATAGGCAACTTATCATGTGAATTTAATGAAGGGTGCATATATTTTCTTTCTATTTAGACCACGGAGCTCAAAGTGAGGATGTGTTGTACTGGATGTGAGAGAGTCGCCAAAAATGCTATCCACAAGCTCAGAGGTACATATGCATATGTTATTTATTTGTAAACAAAAAAATACATCATTAGTCCATTAATTTGACACGTTTAACTATTAATATTGAGGGAATTATAAAAATATATTTTGCAGTGTCAAGAAAAAATTATAATAGTTGTGGTGCACAACCCACCTGGTGCTTAAGACTGAACTTGTTATCTCTAGAAGTTTCAACATCTTGGAAGGGATGATGATGTCAAAGTTTCTAAACCAATAAATTTAACATTTGAATCATGGCAGCTCCATTAGTTGCGTAAGCGGGCCTACATGTTACATCCATTTGATGATAAAAGGTATAGTTGATATTATACCATTAATTCGTGATGCTTATATTTGATTGAACAGGAATAGATTCGGTGGAAGTGAACTTAGAAATGGAAAAAGTGACCGTGATAGGGTATGTAGAGAGGAACAAAGTGCTAAAACAAGTGAGAAGGTGTGGAAAAAGGGCAGGGTTTTGGCCATATCCAGAAATCCCACTCTACTTCACATCATCAGCTAACTACTTCAAAGACACAACTTCCGAGTACAAAGAGACTTACAATTACTTCAAGCACGGCTACAACCTCCCCGACCGCCACGGGAATATTCCTGTCACTCACCGAGGCGATGACAAGGTCAGCAACTTCTTCAATGACGACAATGTCAATGCGTGCTCGCTTATGTAATCTTATGTCTATTTAAACCTTGTCAAAATATCCACTTTAGTAACTTGTGTTATTACTTGTTACTATTAGTAATGTAATGTACATATATTAATGATGTATTAATCTACAAAAATTAAGGAAATTTGAGAAATAACCGTAGTGATGGCGGTTACAGTTATGTATGACGTAAGGCTTATTTAATGATGATTTTATATTTTTCAAAGTTAAGCTTGCTCTGATTTTCATCACCATTGGGATTAAATTTAATTTAAGGAATTGGATTCAATTGGTTTGTAATGTTGTAAATGGCCTTGCCTGAGTAATGGGCTCGTGTTCTCTCTCTCAACCATTAACAGATCTGAAGCCCAGTTCTAAAGTTGCCATGTAAGACTCCAACTCCAAAGTCTTCGGCCCAATTTCACAGAACAGGCAATTCCACCTATAAATTTATTGTTACTTCAAAGAATGAAACAATCTCCAAAGAACTAGGAAAACGAATTAAATGAAGTCACAGCTATGGGAACCCACGATTTTCCAATTTTGTGCTCTAAATCCTCTATTTTGAGTTAAATTACACCACACTAATTCTATAAGTATCCTATGTACCATTCGAGAAACACAGTTTACAACTGATGATTTCGGTGTGGTTGATTTGAGTTGACTGTATGAGAAAACGATATGTGACCGATAAAAACTTGAAAAATCTAAAATATTATTGTTTTTACAATCATGCCATGCAACTATAGTGTTATAAAATGATATGTGTGACAAACATGTCAATCTTTGTGTCTAATAATTATTTTTTAAAAATACTTCGACAAAATTCTCAAATTGAGATAATGAAACTGCGTATCCATAGCGTCACTGGTTTGATGCCCAATGTAGTCATGCTAATATTGCATCACAACCACAAAATGTACATGCTATCGGTGAATTAATACCAGGGTTTGAAAAAAATAAGAAAATGAGGGAAGGGGAGAGGGATCATAAATGTAAAAATGGGTGAGAAGTGGTACCAAATGAAACACAGGAGGGTGAAGATATAAATGCCCAGTTGGAAGTACAAAGACAAGCCATGAAGCTCAAGGACAAGTTATATATAATTTTTGACAACTCACTTCTATCTACTTCTTTGTTTTACACAAATGTTATTTGATCAAGCTAATGGGTTTGTTTTGTCATTTAATCTCATCAAGATGTCAAACCTGTT
>CAOJBJ010042239.1:0-15399 GCA_948291685.1 Euphorbia celastroides
ATAGTGTAAATTGGCACATGATATGCACATGCCTACTGTAAATTTTATTTTTATTATTTTTTTTAGAAAATAAATTTGAGTTATTAGATTGGGATGTTGTTTTTTATTTAAACATAATTACAACGGGAAATTATACAAAAAGCCCGTCTTTTTACACACCACTCTAATCTAATCATTAATTATCTCAAAATATGTGTTTAATTAAGTATTAATTAATTAATCAATCAACGGTTGGATCGAGATGGAGTGTAAAAAGCCGGACTCTTGGTATAAAATCTAGTTGTATTGAGTAGAAATAAGTCTCATTTTAGTAGTATTCGGTTGCTTTTCCCAAAGAATTTCTTCATTCAATTGCTTTGTAGCAATCATGTTATCTATGGTTTCCTTTGGTACTAAAAAGAATTTGTTCATTCAGTTTTTCGGTACTCGGTAGCATACTAGCAGTCACATTCTTTATGGTTCCCTAGAATTCTACTTATCTGCATTTTTTATTGCATTGGGTTTTCATTTTTCATATCTGATGTTACATGATGTGCCACAAATTCACTAACTACTATATTTTTATAGCCTGTATAGAGCATTTCTATTATAGGACCATAAATTAGGTATAGTTCTAAATATGATTCTACACAAGGAATACGTTGCAGCTACAATTCTATTGTAAACCTACAAGAAGTTTATTGAAGACCGACAACTGTTTAATTAACTTACAAATAGAAGTTGTGAACACGTCAGCACAAGTTTTTCACACGTGGCATTTGATAAAAAAACCCTTTTTACAATGGAATAAACCAATAGAGGAATATTGTGATAAAAACCCCAATTAAATACGAAAAGGGGAATTGTTGTGGGTGTCCTTTTTTTCTTCCTTGTATTTAGTTTTGTCTTTCCTTCTCTTTTATATTTATTTATGTCATTTTCTTTCTCCTGTTTTTAATTTTGTCTTTTTTTTCTATTACTTGTGCGTAGGAAGCTCGTTGAGAAGGGGATGATCCCCACTACCTCTCTCCTAATTAATTTTGGATTCTGAAATTTCAAATGATCATATCTTTTTAACCGTTAATTTTTTTGAGACGATTCTTTAGAATAATTTGTTCGTTATATTTTTGTCTTTAAAACAAGATCCATATTGATATTTTTTCGACAAATATTTTTTCGAAATATACCAAAATGAAAATAACAGTACAAAATTAGTATACCTTTTTACTTTTCGGGTATACTGATTTTCTATTTTTGAGTATACTGATTTTCTACTTTTTGGGTATACTGATTTTCTACTTTTCGGGTATCCTGATATTTTACTTTTCGGGTATACTGATTTTCTACTTTTCTATGGATAGTATACCTTAGTATATTGTTGTATATTTTTTAGTATACCGTTTTTAGTTTTTCTATTTGCTTTATTAAAAAAATAAAAAGGCATATTAATAGTTCAAAAAGGTATACTAATTCAAAAAAGTATACCAGTGGGGTATATTAAATATATCAAAGTGATTTAAACCTTTTTAAGTGTACTTTTTTAAGTATACCATAGATAGTATATTGTTCATACGTGGTCGGAAATTCGTCGGGCTGCCGTCCCGATCGCCGGATCTTATACTTTAGTATACTACTGGCAGTATACCTATTTTTTTAGTATACCATTAGTAGTATACCAAGTATATTGTTCATATATGGCCGGAAACTCGTCGAACCCCCGTCCAAACCACCACCGATCACCAGATTTTGCCCTCCTGACGCCCTTTCACCGGATTTTACCCTCCCAGACGCCGTTTTCACCGGAAAAATACAGATCTCATAATTTTTTTCAAACCTATCGGAGAAATGGCTGCGGATATGGCGGTGAGGCTCTTTTGGTTGGTCTTTTCGCCGGATCTGGTGAATTGGAGATCTGTCGGTTGGTCTTTTCACGGCGGTGGGAGAGATTTTTGGTTCGAGAACTGGCCGTGGGAGAGCGATGAGATCTAGATTTTACCAGATCTAGCGGTGATTCTTGGCGGTGGCGATCCAAATAAGGTGACAAAGGCAAGTTTTCGGTGGAGGAGGTCGGTGTTTTGACAGATTTGGCGCCGGGGGCGAGATTTCGAGCGGAGGAGATGAGGCAACGAGGGCGGAGATTGGAACGACAGTGACGACGAGATGGTGGTGAAAGTTGGAACGACGCGACAGATATATGAAGGGCGGCGGTGGCGGCGACGACTAAGCTTTCGGCAGAGGGGCGGCAGCTTGGGGGAATTAGATAGAACGTTGGTTTAGAGAGAGTTTTGTATGTAATTTACGTTTTAGGACTTTTGTTGATGAAACTTAAAAAAAAAAAAGACATTTATTTGTATGAAATGGACATTATTTAAAATTAAGGGGTTTTAAGGATATTTGTTTCAAAACATCATACGAAAAAGCCGAAATTGACTTACTGGGTTAGATATTGGGCTTGATGGGCCTCGAGTATGCATCTCTTACTCAATACTCAATAGCACATACGATGATAGAACAAACACCAAATTCTTTCTGCAGTTACAGAGCTCGGATCTCTCATACAAATGCCTCCTGCTGGTCCCCGATCTGGTGATGCGATTTTCGCCAGTGTTGAACGCGTGGTGAGTTGATTTCTTCTTCTCTACTTTGCTCATCTATGTTATCAGCTGGATTATCCAGATCGCGATCTACTGTTCCTAACCTGTTGCTTGATTCTTTACTGGTCATGGTTCGCGCGGCTCTTTCCTGTTCTATAAACTTTAATTGATATTCCTGTATCGTGTTTTTGTTTTAAAGATTGTGCGGTTAGGTCTTTGGATTTCACTCTGTTCCTGAGCTTGAGAGACTATATGTTTGATGGTGTATACTTAAATTTTGCAGAACGCGGAGCTATTTACGCTGACCTATGGCGCGATTGTGCGTCAGCTGCTTACGGATCTGGAGGAGGTCGAGGAAGTCAACAAACAGCTAGATCAAATGTAGGCAAATTCCATATCATGCTGAATTGACCTCTCTTTCCTTATGTGTGTGTTTGTGTGCGTCTTGTACTCTGTGATGAATCAAACTATTTTATGTTCTTAGCTTTGAATTTGGCTTGAGCAGAAGCCGTTTTGGGTGATTTTAAAGCTCAAATACGAATAAATATCGCAAGGAAGTTGGATTAAGTTGTGTGATAATGTTTCTGAAGTCATCATGTATGGGCTAGTGTTTGGTCACATAGTTATGAATCATTGATCTATGACAATATATATGCCGAGTTACATGAAGTGTAATTCTAATTTTGCTGCTCAATCAATTTGCAGGGGTTACAATATTGGAATCCGACTGGTGGATGAGTTTCTAGCAAAATCGAATGTCAACCGATGTGTAGACTTTAAGGAAACATGTGAAGTGATTGCTAAGGTCAGTGCATATTGGTTTATTCAATATGTGTCTGTCAAGTGTTTGGGCTGATATTGCTTTTGAATATCTTGGGTTTAATGCCTGTTTGTTCATTTTGCAAACTTGGCCTTTGTCTTGCAAGCTACTCATGAACTTTTGTTCAAGTCTTTGGACCATAGAGCTCAAGAACTGTTGACCAAATTAGTATTGATATTAACTCGATGAACAGGATATTAGAATCCTTGATAACTAATGTATGCTCCAGTATAGTTGAATGCATTCTTCAAGAAGTTTTCTCGAAATTATTAACAAATTTATTTTCATGCCTAAAGCAAATAGAACTTGGACAGTTGGACGGAATTTACAGAGTGGAATTTTATGTGATTGACTATGCTTTAAGAATTAAGATGTTCATCTTTAAACAAGTGAAATTCATAAACTAGTTATACCTTCTGGATAAAATATTTTCAATATAATATCATTCTCATCTTATGTTTTCGTCAGGTCCCTAAGATTTTCTAGTGTCATTGTCTTCAATGTGCGCTCTCAACAAGGACCATATAGTTTGTTTTTAAATTTATTTTATCATGTTTTAGTCGTATTTATCCAACTTGGGGGAAAGAGTCTCTGATTTTCAGATCATGCACTATATGAAGAAGAAAGATAATGTTCATTTCTCGATCTAGTCATAACATAGTCAAGAATTACTTTTGCTGATGATATTTATACATATCATATCAATATCATTCGCTCTCTGGAATTTATTTCATTTTTGTGTTTTAAGTTAATTATGATCACCATGGAAGTTTATCTGTAACTGAATTTTACATGGACTTCATTCATGTGTAAATAATACCATTTCAATTTATAGATTCCATGAGTGTATAAGTAAGTTTGCATTAGTCATTTTAATTGAACATAGCTATTTCATCCTGCTGTCCTGTAATATTTATTTTCTTCATTGAAGTGGATCTGTTTTTGTTTTGTTATCCTGGATCTTAATGATGTTAATTTACATATCTTTATGGTATTTTAATTTGTTGTACATATAATATGGAAGGCAATTTTTTTATTAAATGCGAGTAAGAGATTCAAATTTTATAATTAAATTGTGGATAGACAAGCATTATGAAAAATCTTATACTCTATCTCTTAAAATTGCCATATTCTGCAGAGATCTCGTATCTATAGTTAAGAAGGAAAAGCATATCTTTGTATTTGTAGCGGTGGACAAGAACAGCACAAGATGCTAGGTTTGACGTGCACGTAACACAACTTTGACATATCTTAGGATTTATATGGACACTTTTTTTTAGTCATATTATAATGTTTTTCTGTGTAACGCTGAGTTGAGAATTGTTTGTTTGCATTCTATCATAAATTTGGTAGCTGTAGTTTTCAAATAACTTGTACAAGTTTAACTAATTAGCTTTCTAGTAGCGAATGTCTCCCTCAATATTTAAATTAGAAACAATTGGTCTAAGAATGCCTGAATTTGTGAGGAAATTATATGCATATTCAAACGATAGCTTCATTTGCTGATGTATTGACTGTTGTGTTTGGAATGAAACTTATGGCATATATATGGCACTCAGGTTGGCTTCAAAATGTTCCTCGGAGTGAGCTCATCTGTGACCAATTGGGATGCTGAAGGGACATGCTGCAGTCTTATTTTGGAGGACAATCCCTTAGTAGAGTTTGTAGAGCTTCCTGATACATGCCAAGGCCTATACTACTGCAATGTTCTTAGTGGAGTCATCAGAGGGGCACTAGAGATGGTGAGCATCCCTTTTCTAATATATAGCATTTTAATTGTCACCTCCCTCACTTTCTCAAATATACGCTTTTGTTATGGGTGCGCTTATATTACTAATTAGGGTTAAGGTAGTTGCTGAGGAAATTGGGGGTAAGAGAGAAGAAATGGGGTAGGAAAAGAGAGGATAGCAGATAGAGTTGCAGAGGAGAAAGAAATTTGATTGTATGCTCATTGTTAAAGTCTCTCATACAGCATTTCTTACATATATAAGGCTTTCCATAAATTACAGCATTGCATAACATAACAGAATAGTACTACTACAGCTAGCTATTATGGCTGACAGCCCTAGGGGAGTTCTTTTAGAACTCAGGCTCAATACTAAGTAATTGACGTAACTGCATAAGTAAATAACATTGTTTCTAATTAAGCCACCTCTGCACATTTATTAACATATTAACTTGTCACATGTCTTCTTTTTCCTTCCATACTTGACAGATTAATGACTATATTACAGTAGAGGTTCATGTGGACACCTTGTTTAGATGTCATTTGCTCAGTGAACAAAGTGCCTATCATACTTTCGAATAATAAAAATTGCTCCTAACTGCATTACTTGAGGCTAAAATATCAGCTGGGCCACATTCTTCAAATGCAAAACAAGATTTCAATGGAAACCGAATGTGTGTAGTGTCCCTTAGTCTAAGAATGTAGTCTTCTTAAGATGCATAATGTTTTTCAAAAGCTTCAATTCTGGATATTACGATATGGCATACTTTCATGGGATTCTTGAAGCAAAAGGAGATTTGTCTATCTACGACCAATTAGTCATGGGTTTTAATTGTGGAATTAGCCACTGACATGTGTTTCAGGGTAGGATCTCTACAATTCCTCATCCAAATATGCTTTGTGCAATGAGATGCCTTTTTTGAAGTATACTTGCATTAAGTACATAGCAGACAGTAAATTTGGATAGATCGACTGCTACATGCCTACTTGATTTTGTGGAAATAATGTTATGGTGTAACAAAGAAGTTTTTGGTTTGGATCAATCAGAAATTTCTTTCTCCCGAGAATTGGGTTTTAGTTCTTATTGGACATAAACATGTGCTAAGAGAGCATTACTTGTTTTGAGGTTACCTTTGAGCTCGAGTCTAGAATCATAGGATGGTAAGTGATTAACTTAAGACAGAAAAACAGCAATTTTGCATACATTTACCATTTTGTTACATAAAAAAGGGAGTGAGTGAATCTAATAGTTGCAACTTGCAATCCTTGTAATTTTGGATAGGTGTCAATGAATACAGAGGTTACATGGGTACGCGATATGCTTAGAGGAGATGATGCATTTGAGTTGCAGGTTAAATTAATCAAACAAGTTCCAGAAGAGTACCCATACAAGGACGATGATTAACCATCTTGTTTGCCTTCCTTGTACTTTGTTTATGGTAACGATGCTAGTTCTTCAGTAAATGCTTACAATATATAATTTTAATGATCTGTTTTTATTGGAGACTATTATAAGAGACATGCTATTGCTTAAGTATGATAAGCATATTACTTGAGATTGAGCTTGGTGTTACATGCGCACAAGCACGAGATTATTGTTGTTATTGATGATTTTAGTATTGCTCACATATCTTATTGTTTACCTATATGACTGAGTGCAACATTCAGTGTTATTGTATTCTACTATGTCTTTGTGTTACAACCTTTGGTGTTATTGGGTCCAATTTCGCATTAAATCAATTGTGAAAAATTACTTGTTAAAATAACTATGTTGTTTTCAGTGTACGTTGAATTGCATTTAACAAATATTATTGGCAACTTGTAGTTTTACATTTGTATGATATATATTATGAAGCATAAAAGTCATCCCTGTTTCCCATTTTCTAAAATCCTGGTTTCGCCAATCTCAAAAGAAGAATACATTTCTCCCCTTTATAGCATATAGTCTGTGGTTCTAAACATTTTTTTTCGAATTTGAGGCATGTCAAAAATCAAATAGGAACCAAAGCTGGGAATTATCCGAATAACAGATATTATCGTTCCTGAAATCAGGGAATTTCAGCTCTTTCTGAGTCATCACGCGCATGTGTTTTCCAGATTGTCTTTCTTTACTTTTTCTTTTGTTGTCAGAATTCTATCTTCTTATTATAAACCACAACTTTAATTATTCTTTTATGGTCAACAGTAGCTGAAGTTTATTATCCAGTGCACCCAGTTTCATTCTAACTTCTCAACATCATTGGTCCATCTGTTCAACGTACGAGTCAACCCAATTATCTATGGACGAACCAACCAAAATACAAGGTTTCAAAGTTAAAAGTCAACTCAAAAGTCTTCTTTTCTCTACACAAAGTCCATTTCCTCACACTCCTTTTGCCACCGGAAAATCACCCATGTCGGACGCCGGCGCCGGCTGCTGCAGCTTGATAACCACCTTAGGCCTTACAGCTCTCTTATATGGCTAAGTCTGCGCGCCTCATCACTCAAATGTGCCCTCATTAAATTCTACATTCCGGCGCTCAACCAGTCTCTTCAGCCGCCGGGAAACACCACCGTGATCTTCCAACCACGGCTGGAAAACACCAACAAAGACAAGGGAGTCTACTACGATCCGGTCAACGTAACTTTCTATGATAGCCCAACAAGGAACAACACTGGCCAATTTCATAATCCCCAATTTCTATCAGGGCCACAAGAAAAAGGCCACCAAGGGCGGAGAGCCCAACGCCACTGGGCTCCAGTGGTTTTGAAGGCGGCTGCAAATGGGTCGGCGGTTTTCCGGGTGGATTTGGCTACTTGGGTCGGGTACAAGATTATAGCTTGGCAGACTAAAAGGCACAAGATTCATGTTGGAGCTGATTTTAATATCAGTAAAGAAGTTGATAAAAAGAAAGGTAGTGTTAAGCTCAAATCTAATGGTGTTAGGATATCTGGCTGTTCTGGTCAACTGGGAATTTTGCTTATCATTTTTTGGTCTTTGACTTTGTTGGGTTGAATTGTAGTTTTCTTGGTACATGATGTGGTACTACTGTAGGAAATGTATTGCCATTTTAAAACTTTTAAAACATAATAACCAATCACCTGAATCTTGCAATTTCTCTTATCGGCCCTCCTATTCCACAACCAACATCAAGTACCTAAGAGATAAAGACTTAAAAATACATGAGGAAATTATTCTGTCTATCTGGGCTCCACAATATTGTGGATAATTAGATATAGAATAAAAATAACCTTCTGGCCTTTCTTCAAGCTTAACTGCAATGCCAGAAACTTGTTTGCCTACTAACTCACTCTATCAAATGCATAGCAAGATATGCAGATTCAACCATATCTTTACTAGTCACAACACAGCCATAAACTTGATATACTCTTTTTGATAGAGAAAATAAGCGAAAAGGTTCCACATAAAAAGAAGATGTCTCAGAACAACAATAAAAAACAACATAGTGACTAAATTAATTATCATTTTATCAAGTAAAACGAGGCTAGGCACAGAGCATGCAATGTGCAATGCAGGCTCCCGGCTTCCATACTCATCACTCTACTACGCTTCCTGTTTTTTTATGTTGTGTGACACTATGGCCCGCCTCGAGTAGGATGCAATGAACAATTGGTGCTTATTTTTGAATCCTAACGCATCTGATACGTACATCGTTGGCTATCTTGAACCATGAACCATTTCGGTCCATCAACCATACATGAGAGACATAGGAGGGCTGAATAATAAGATGTTGAACGATGGCAATGGACGACTCACCAAATCCGCCGGAAATTGAAAACCATGACAGCTGGCTCATAATGATAATCTTCCGGATTTCAGGGTTTGGGATATTCACAAGGGAGCCAGGCAACCCAAGAGTTTTGACAGGGCATACAACTCCAGGAATTGGAGTTAAGCGAAAAAAGGTAGACAAAACAGTCAGGCAAAGCAACAAAGATTTTGTGATCCAGACTAGCATCCAAAGCCTTTGGCAAAAGAATAATTGTAATCGACCGACCGCAGTGGGTCGGGGTTGACGATGATGAACTTAGACAAGACATCTTTGTCTCCGACTTCGACTTCAACAGCAGCGTAACAGATCAGACCACAGAAAGGTAGCCTTGACGACGAGGTTCAAAGCATGGACTGGTGGCGGTTAGATCCGTCTAGATGGAATAAGCGAATTGCAGTGGGGTGACCGGCTGCATCCCACTGCTGCAAAACGAGGTGGCCGTTACTGTTAGAGTTGCCAAGTTGGGTTGAAATAAAACAGGGAGAAGAGATGAGCTGCGTGCTCTTACAATTTTGCAAAACATGCTTCTCAAAATTCTAGAACTACATTTGAAAGGGTAATCTTCTTCATTTTGAAGTGAAATTTTACAAGATTCTTTATAAAAATAAAATATAAATTTGAAATTTTTTTGAGAAGTTTTGATATTTATTTTAATTAAAGTTGGATCCTAACTTTAAAAAATTATAATAAAATGAAAATTTTTGAAAATTACTCAAATTTTAATAAATAATTCATAAATAATATAACTAGAATATATGAATATTAAATTTATTAAAAATAACTTGTGTAATATTACCGAATCTACAATTTTTCAAAAACATATCTTGTAGTTAGCTTTTTTTTGAAAATTATGAAACCACAAGATATGTTTTTGCAAAAAAAATAAATCTCAAAAATGTTTTTGCAAAATTATGAAACTTCAAGATATGTTTTTGAAATTTATCCAAAATTTTTTTGCAAAAATCGATTTTTCTAATGAATTTATTTTTGTGTTGCAGTGGCGTTAAAACTCTATTTTTCTCATGATTGTCTACAATGACACAACAGAAAGTTTCAATTCATCGAGTCATGATTGCGTCTATAGTAGAGTAGAGGTTTTCACGGTCGGCTTATTCATCCAGACTGGCCCGAGCCCAGTCTTTGGAGATCAACTTTTATGAAGTCCGGTCCAAATCCAAGCCCAATAAAGTTTGAAGTTTGATGGACTAAACTTGGTATATGTATAAAAGCTCGAGCCCGGTTCGATGAATAAGAATTATACTTATTTTACATTTTTATATTATATTTAATAGTTTATATATTCATTTTAATATTAATTTACTAAATTATTAACTATACTTTTAAACATTTTACTATAATATATAATTATAAATAAAATTTATGCAGATTTTTAACTTTTTTTAATTTATTTAATAATAAAATATAATAAAAAATTAGTAACGGGTCATGGACCGGGCTTGGATTTGACTCTATAAACCCGATCCAGGCTCTACCCCAGTCCAAAGTGTTTATTATGGACTTGACCGGGTTTGGGTTGGAGTTTTTAAGGAAAAGTCCGACCAAGTCCGGCCCACCCGATGAACAGATCAATAGTAGAGTGGTTGCAACTCATAACAATTATTGCATTTTCTTATTGGGCTAATTACAAAAAAACATGTCATGTGTTTTGACTCATTTTCAAAAAGAAGTCTATGTTATTTTTTCTTATAAAAAGGGATCCGTGTTTTTAGAAAGTTAACAAATAAAGGTTTTTCCATACTAAGTTATGTTATTAATTGGGTTAGATCATGTTCATTTTGCTATGAAATTTTTCATCTTAGTTCATAAAAATATAATAAACATTAATACAAAATTTTAAAATTTTTTTAAGAAGTGTAGATATTTTTTTTTATTATTATCTTCTCATTAAAAAATAACTCTACTTTTTAAAACATTTCAAAAAATTTCAGTAATGTGTATTATATTTTTGTTAATTCATACACAAAATTTCATTGCAAAATAAATATGATTAATCCATTTAATGATATAATCTAGTATTAAAAAATCTTTATTCGTTAGCTTTTTGAAAATACAAACCCCTTTTTGTATAAAAAATAACACTGATTCCTTTTTGAAAAAAAGTCAAAACATAAGACATGTTTTTGTAATTTTTCCAATTCTGTATCTACAGAAAATTGGACATTGCTAGAGGTACATGAAATCAATAACAATAAACATTCAGATTAGATTTGCTCGTACAATTGATTCGCAACAACTTTAAATTCTAAGTTCTTGTTGTTTTTTATTTTATCCAATTGAAAATTATTATAGAATTGCCAAATAAGTTTCAATCTGAAAGTGTTCATTATAACTTCAGAAATATCCAAGTTTTTACAGAATTCCCCAACAAAAATTAGAAGTTATTCATGTTGAAGCCTGCATTAATGGAATGAAGAATTGTAAAGGAAATGACAAGCAAGTTTGAGAACACAAATTTTTGTCAAAGTTGTATTGAAAATCTATGCACTAAATTCATTAATACTATATTTCTATAGAATTTTATATACTAAATTTGTAAATTATAATAATTTTACTCTATTTCAAAGGAATTCTATAACAATTCTCATAATATTTACTAACTTGTATAGACGTTCTATAGATTAGTCATTTACAAAGACAAAATTTAAAAAAAAAAACATCATCGAAAATCTAGTTCCAAAGATAAAATTAAACGACCAAAGAAACTCTAAACCGATATATAAAAAAAATGACAATTTGCAAGATAATTGCCAACCAACTAACCAACCCAGTCTAAATCTCTAATTTTAGATGAAGTCGGCTATATAAATCATCTGCCGTCATAAAATTTTTTATTGAGCCAAATGCTCATCATATTAAGTGTTTCCGTATCTCGTTTAAAAGTTTCTCTAAATGTAAGTTTCGACTCATTTTTTCCTCGATTCTTATTTTTTTATGTTCAAATGTTCACACTTCTGAATTAGAGTGTCTAGAAATCTATGAAACACATGACCTTGCTATATCAATCTTCATTCTCTCCACCTGTCTTAGCATGTACATTATTAGTTTTTTTGTCAAACATATATTCATTTTTAATAAAAGAGACAAATGAAAAATAAAAAAATGCAAAAATGGAATTGAGAAACACGAGTTTATAGGATTTCTTTAAAGTGAATGTAAAAGAGGAAAGATTGCAATTCTAAAAAAATTAGTTCAGCAGAAAACCTCAATTTTTTTACTGAAAAGAATGTCCATTAAATCAAATTATAGTCAATTACAAATCTAGTCAAAAGAAAGAACAAGAATCTCTTTCTTAGCGAAAAAAGTAATTATTTTCAGAAACTTATATAAAATCAGCAGTTTCCTAAAGATTGGATTCAAATTTTCCATTTTCTCGGAAACCTTAAGAAAACCGAGTTCATACTTCAACATATGGCTCAATACACGTTAAAGCAATTATCTGAAGTTTTTTAATAATTAAGAATTTTGAACAAATCCTGTTTCTTATGGAAATGATTTCCAAATAATTATTAATTTTAATTTATTTTAAGTTAGGCAAATTGTGAAAATCCCTCCATATGGATATGCTTGATTGACCTATGTCAAACAATGGATGTAAGTTTGACAAGTTCAACTAATATTGTGGAAATGTCCACATATTCTAAGGGTTGACAACTTCCTACACAAAATGAAATTGTTGCGTCAAGATACTTTGGTTGACAACTAATATTGTACCTTCAATGCTGCTATTAATTTGGAATTTAAGGAGTAATTAACTCGCACGGTATAAGATAAGATGTTAGACAAATAGATAAGAAGATTTGTCACTTATTTTTTCATGGTCAAATGATTAATGCATATTTATGTCACATTTTGAAATTTATGAAAGTAAAGACCAAATTTATGTATGGCCGGATAAAGTAAATATAAAAGTATGTCAAAAACATCACACTGGTAATAGCCGAAATTCACCAATCACACTAATTCACTATATTATCTCATTATATTAGGCATTAGGTTCCTTAAGCATATCAACAAGGTCGTAAATTTGATTCTAGAATATAAATGCAAATTATTTTGAGTTGGGAAAAGTCACTCCTCTACGAACCTTCACAATAACGATTTTGGATTAAGACATGTTCTCTTTAACTTTTAAAATCTGAACTAAACTGAATTTAACTGAAATAAACTAAACTGAATTTAATGGATCTGAACTAAACTGAATTTAATTTATTTACATTATTTTTTCAATTAAAATTAATGAACATGACCTAAACTGAACTGAACTGAATGGACCTTAACTGAACCGATCCAAATGAAAAGTGAAGAGAAGAGAACCTAACTGAGCAATAGTACTAATATGAAGAGCAAAAACCAATAAAACAATTTAAAAGTTCCCATTAAAAAGGGGGCACCTTACAACTATGAATGGCCAATAGGTAGCCTGCCTTATTAAACTATTCCAACTCTGAAATGGGATTTCCCACTTTGCTTCAATTTTTAATGCACTTCCATCTAACTCTAGTTGTAAGCTCCACTTCATTTTGGACTTTTGTTTCATTGTATCGTTGAAAAATGAAAAAGGTAGGCAGCCCATATATTTTAGGAGAATTTTGGAATTTAAAACTCCAACTCGTAGTGGAGAGATTATATGAAATCATAATGTGTCCTTGTTTTTTTTTGTCTTCCTATATTAGTGCTCTGCCTTCCTAAGCCTTAAAGTATTGATGGGAAATAAACATGGGTGCTAAAGACAGTCGACAATTACTTAAAATAATCAGGGTAAAAGATTAAAATGTTTCCCGGTAAAAAATATGTTTATATGCACGGGCATCCCAACGTAACGTCACTTCCATTGGTAAAACGTTAAAGGTGTAAGCACAGCCAATGGCGTAGACGAAAAGGGGAAACGCCCGTGACATAAGTACACATTAGCCATAGACGTCTGTTTCAAAGAAGGCACGTTATGAAAAAACGCTACTCTAATGGTCTACGCGTAAGTCTTTGACGTGACTCTAATGCCAATAATTTTAGACGCAAACGCCCGAAGCCTGCGACTTTTTCTTTTCAGTTTACAATTATTCTGCAGTTGGGAATGTTTATCCTATTCGAATTATAATTAGGGTTAGCGGGATTATATATTGACATATTTTCCAGTAAATGGAAGAATCATATAAGTCTTATATAAAAACTTTAGTCTTTCGTTAGAATCTCCTAGTTCAATGGATTTTCCTGATGATCAATCAAATCAGTATGATCCCTATTGTTCTGAGCAGCAATACAATCCGTATTCTTCCGAGAAGCCTGTCGGGGATGGGAAGGATTACTTGCAGTATTTTGAGAATACCAAAAGATTTCAAACACATTATGATGCAGTTCAATTTATGCGTGATGTTGCCAATAAGATGATGTTTGAGGTCACAATTGTTTCCTCTAAAGAGTATGGAAGAGAGAAGTACGTGAAGTGTAGCAGAGGGATATATTACAAGGGGAAAAATAGGGACTTAGATAAAGCAAAAAGGAAGAATACGAAAACAAGAGCTTGTGATTGTCCGTTTCAATTGAAAACTGTAAAAACAGATTCGGGAGAGTGGTTGATTGTAACGAATGGAAAAGCAATGTGTGGTTACCACAACCATCCATTTATGGTGTATTATGAAGGCAATCGTCAACATTCAATGCTAACAAGGGAGGCGAAAGAACATATCAAAGAGGTGACGGAAGCGCAAGCTAAGCCAAACGTTATTCTGGCGTCATTGAAAACAAAAATTTCCAACACTCCATCCCACTTTGAAACAAATATATAATGAAAGGAGTCGCATACGAAAATATTCTTTCAAAGATAGAGACAAAATCGGTCAGTTATTTCACCTTGCAAAGTTGAAAAAATATGTTTGCATTGTAAAGACTGATCCTAGAACAAATGCGATCACCCATTTGTTCCTGTCTTCTCCATCTGCAAGGGCATTGTTCAATACTTATCCTTGGTATGTTGGTGTAGATTCCACTTACAAAACCAACAAATACAAATACCCATTAGTTGAGTTTGTCGGTGCCACCTCAACTAACAAAAACTTTTTAATTGCATATGCAATCATGAAAGACGAGATGAAAGAAAGTTATAGATGGGCGCTAGAAACATTGAAGACGATTATTGGACCTGACATTGAGCCGGGTGTCATTGTTAGTGACAAAAAAGGCGGCAACCTTGAACCTATCTGTTGGACCAGTCTCGCTGATACCGAAGCTGCGCTGGAGGAACAGCTCGCTGAAGGTAGTTTTGCTCTGGCTTAGAAAGAACTCTCAGTGAAAGGAGTTCTTCAACGAAGCATATGGAAGATACTCACTGAGATGGACAACGCGCTGACAAATAAAGAAGTTTTGTCGTATGTCCATCTGTCCAGTTCCGAAAAGAAGGACATCGCAATTAATGCGTTGTAAGGAAAAGGCATGCGCGCAATTAATGCACTCTGAAAAAGTAGGAGGCGGGAAGGGACAGGCGGAATGGCG
>CAOJBJ010042490.1:0-12291 GCA_948291685.1 Euphorbia celastroides
GTTCTCTCTCCATTTCGTTCTGTTCGGATGTTCTTTTACCTAGCTTTTATTGCAAGCGGTGGCCTTGGAGGACTAATAGCATTGACACGGCTGATAGCTGCTCTAACCAATCCTGCAAGATCAGCTGAGGTTCCAGAGATGTTGCAAGGTCTTGGTATTGACATCGCTGCAGTATCTGTATTTGCATTCCTATATTACAGAGAGAACAGTGCTAAGCAAGCCCAAATTGCAAGGCTTTCAAGAGAGGAAAACCTTTCGAATCTGAAGCTCCGTGTAAATGAGAAAAGGATCGTCCCTGTCAGCTCTTTGAGAGGCGTTGCTCGCCTTGTAATCTGTGCCGGTCCTGAATCCTATATTCTGGAATCTTGTAGACTTAGTGAACCATTTACCCAGAGCCTCTTGGATAGAGGGGTACTGGTGGTTCCATTTGCAACAGATGGCAGCTCTCCTACTTTTGACTTTGATGAGGGCGAGGAAACTGAGGACGATACAAGCAAAAGAAAAAGACTCTGGCAGCTGAGTCCTACCATTATATCTGACTGGTCCAAGTAAGAAACTACCCCGACAATATTTTGTACTTTTCAAGTTTTATTTTCTGCTCACTTAACATTTTCTAATACAGGTGGTTAGATGAGCAAAAGAAACTTGCTGGCGTGCCTCCTGAATCTCCAGTGTAAGTGGTTGTTTCCTTAAATGTTGCTTTATAAATCTTAGGAATCGTGCAACTACTTACATTACAATAGGAAACTTTGCTTTAAAAATCGCTGAAATTATGCAACTGCTTTACATGGCAGTAGTAAATTTTGCTTTCAAACTATGGGAACTTTTGACTTTCCTTATTGGGGTGTTTTGGGAACCTAATTCTTGCAAGAATTGAATTCATTTTATGTAGAAACATTAGAATCTTCTTCACAAAACAAAATTATTAGAAGTGAATTGAATTCCTTTGCAATTTTGGTTCCAAACAAAAAATATATTTTTTTTGTTGAAAGTTTTTTTTGTTGAAAGTAAGGACGCGTTGCTTATCCGTTTTTGTTTACAGGTATATATCTCTGCGATTGGATGGTAGAGTGCGTGGCAGTGGTGTTGGTTATCCCCCTTGGAATGCTTTGGTGGCTCAGTTGCCACCCATTAAGGGCATGTGGTCAGGTCTTTTTGATGGCTTTGATGGAAGAGTTTGAAGACTCACCTGTCTCTGTTTTTGTGAGGTTAGTTTTCTGAGCTATGGTGTTTGGTTTCTTCCCAAAGTGTAGAGATTTACAGTTTTTCTGTTGTTAGCCCATTGTATGCTTTCTTGTGATCTCTTGCTGTATTATATTCTTGTCCATCGTCAGTTATCAATGTAAACTTTCACCCTTTTCTTGATAGACATTATTAGGTCTATCAATATGTTCCATAGAATTATATTCATGATACAGATAGATTATCGTGTTAAGTGATCTGTATCAGTGAGGTTCTCTGTGAACAGCTGTATATTGTAAATTGTGACTTGTGATGTTGAAAACGCCTTACCTTTTGCCATTGCTATTTACTGTTTTCACCTTAGCTACCTATTATGCTACTTTCATATCGAATATTCAATTATTTCTTCTGATCTTGTTATGACGAGCATATATAGTTAACGATAAAACTTCGGCGTCTTACACTGTACAATAAACCCTGGCCCTATCTATAATTAGGAGTAGCCTTCCTTTTGCTGCAATTTTTAACTAGGTTATGTTGTCATCTTGATTGATTCGAGCAATAAACAACTTCTTTTAGTCTAGTAGCAAAAAACATTACAGTATGTGTGATTTCTTTTTATTTCCTCTTCGAGTAGAAGATTATTCGATATAGGGCAAGTGAACATGCTAACTTGAGAGTAAGACAGTTTTGGTTGTTCGTTTTTGTCATCAAAATTTCTCTTACTATGCTCTGCGTAGTCTCTGTGGATTCTTACATTATAGAAATAGGTTTGTAACATGAGCATAAGCAAAAAAACAGAATAGCAAAGAACAAGAGCGAATCACTTGAGTATGATGATACACAACCCTTTTACATAGATGAAGCTTAGTGAAGTGATTATGAGAATCAAAATTACAATAAAAACACACCACCCTCATCATTTAACTTCTTCAATTTCATCCAACGCATAGTTGTTTGTTGATACATTTGCATAGTTTACTTTGTCGAACCGAACAACAACTGGGTAGCGTGTCTTAGGATCCTGTTCAATTCGTAATCAACTGTTAGAAGTTATCTCTACAAACCGACACCTCAAAACAAAGTGAACATAGGAAGTGATAGAGATTAACCTGATCAACTGCTACAACTGATCCTATCCCATTGAACCAGTAGGATTCCCTCCTTAAAATCTTCACCTGTAATTGCAGAGAAGTTAAAACCTCAGTAACTAAACCAATTTGACTTCCGAATTATATTGCTCACTGCATCAGAACCTAGTGTTTTCAATCAAGAGAGTGGAGTTGTATGTGATGAATTCGTTTTTGCATTATTGCAATGTTAGATATGTAGTTGTGAATGTGATTCACTAACTATAGGCCAAAGCCATCAATAGTCCCTAAACTTACCCAAATAGCCGATTCTCTCCCCTCATGCTTGTAATAGTGCACCACTTTACCCATAAATGGCACATATCAGCTTCTGGTTGGAGAAAGAATATCGGGATGATGACATTTTTAGAGAATCGAAATCAACCACAAGCTCACATGTGGCGTATTGCACTTGTTGCAAACTAATGAGAGTAACGAGAACCTTTTAAAGTTCGAAGGGAGGAGTGAGACAATTTCAGGGGCAAGTGTATATCTAGGATTGAAATTCAAAAGAATTGGTTGTACGAAAAAAATAAGATAATATACCTTAGTTCCTCTCTTGGGACCGATGGGCGGCGGCTTAGGTTTAGGTGTGTCGGCTTTTGGTGCTTCGGTTGCAGCAGTGGCGGCCGGAGTTGCCGCTGCCTCCTCCTCTGCAGCCCTAACAACAAGCCTAGAATTTTTGGCTTTGGAAGGGAAAGAGACCATTGTAGACTTTGAAACCGTGTTCGAGCCACTCGGTGCAACATTAGGGGTTAACAAGAACCCGGAAGCAGCTGATGCCATGCTGCAGCTAGCCATGTTTTTCTGGTTCTGTGACCAAGTTCAGAGTTGACAAAAATGGGGAAAATGGTTGGGTTAAGTGAAGACAAAGGGGAGTTATTGAATGGCTTTGAATTAATGAACACAAAAATCTGTCTTGTTTTTATTTGTCTCATCTTTTGATTGTATGTGAAAGGGTTTCCTCCACTAGAGTTCTGCCACTTATGCACCCTATCTTGTTTGCTTGGATAATGTGATTACAAGTCATTTTTCTGGATATATCGGATTGTGGACTAACTGAGTTGTCTGTCTGCTTCACTTCACTCGCTGACCCGTTGTCTATTCCTAGTTTCCTGCATTTAGGTTTTTTAATGCAAGTAATAAATAGTCCATAGAACTCTAAAATGGTTTGCTATGTGAACTAGTTTTAATCAAGAAATTATTATTTCCAAATTATATTTTTACGAAAGTTTCAACGATTGAAATTGGCTTTTAACGGTTGGATCATTTTTTTTAAGGTAAACTTCAAAAACCTCCCTTGAGATTTCGGGTTTTAGCAAAAACATTCTTGAGGGTTTTTTTTAGCAAAAACATGACTGAGGTTTTGGAAAGTTATCAAAATAGTCATTTTCCTTCCAAGTCTAGTTAAATAGTGACGTGACAAGGGACAAAATAGGAAAATCACATTTTCTAAACCCATTAACCCATTTACACAATAATCCTACCCATTTACCCTTTTCCTTCCTATACTAACCCATAAACCAACCCTCAAAGTAAGTCATCTGAACCCTAGCACCCCAACCCGCCGTGTCGGCGCCGGCGTCGGCAACCCCTGCTCTGCCCGGAAAAATTTAACCGCCGGAAAATCTCCCAACCGATATTGAAGCAAACTGATATACTCAAGGAAGTTAGATTTTTGAAAGAACTGAAATGGTGCTAAATTAATATGAGATTCACAAAATTCAACTCTCAGAGTCTAGAAGCTTTTCAAGAATGGGGTTGAGCCGAAAATATATGCTTCAAACTATCATCACTAACTATCTCCAAGTTATCAAAATCGATCCAACCCAGAGAAGGGGAGTAGGACGTGTTTCATGGGTTTAAGGTCAGATTTGATTTTTGGCTAGATCTAGGGTTGCTAGATCCGATTTTCCGGCGAGATATACAGTTGCCGGCAAGAACTAGTTTCCTGGCAGTGAGAGGCAAGACTCCGGTCTCGGTGGGGAGAGGGCGGGATTGGTTGACTTTTCGATTGAATTTGGGTTGCCGGGAGGCGGCTCAGGTGACTTGTTTGAAGGTTTCAGTTTTGGGGAAGGGAAGGATTGGTATGGATTTGGGTATTTGGGTTTAAGTGTAAATGGGTTAATGGGTTTAGAAAATGTGATTTTTCTATTTTGCCCCTTCCCACGTCACTATTTAACTAGACTTAGATGGAAAATGACTATTTTGATAACTTTTCAAAACCTCAATCATGTTTTTGTTTGAAAAAAAAAACTTCAAGGATGTTTTTGCCAAAACCCAAAACCTCAAGGGAGGTTTTTGAAATTTACCCTTTTCTTATCATCTCATATGAGCAAGGAAAATCTCTAATACATTGCACCCCGAATATGATTCGAATCTAAAACTTCTAGAGTGTACGAATTTCATTTTAATCTACAAATTTTATTTTAACCAAGATTTGTTTACCCTTTTTTTATCGTCTCATATGAGCAAGGAAAATCTCTAATACATTGCGTCCCGAATATGATTCGAATCTAAAATTTCTAGAGTGTACGAATTTCATTTTAATCTACAAATTTTATTTTAACCAAGATTTGTTGAATTATAAAATTCATCTGAATGATCGAATTTATAATTCGACTAATCTTATGAATATAAATACATTCATCTTGCTTGAATTCTGCTGTGAACTTGTATTATCCGAAACAGCAATGAATTACAACCTCTTTCAGCAACTAACGAACCATTATTATATTATTGCTGCTGCTGCTGCTACAAATTGACATTAAAACACAAAACGGGTTGAGAATTACAAGTCCGAATTTAAGAGGATCACAACATTTTTAAAGACTCACCGCACTAATTATACTTCTATGCAGTAAATGTGCTACGGTGACCTCTCCAATTTTCTTTTATCCCTTGTTTGGAAGGAAAATCCGGAAATTAACAATTAAAAACAACATAGAAACGAATCTTCCAAAATTATTAATTTAAACACACCCAGCCACCAAGGTAACGGGTCTGATACGTGGCATATACTTCTACAGTAACCAGGAGGATATCTCCAATTGTTCAAGTTTAACGATAGAACATAGCATTATGGATCATCGAACAGCAGAAATTGCCACTTTAGAGGTCTAGAATTCATCAATGACCAAATGATTAAGTGGTCAAGGTTCGAACAGACATAGATTTAAATAAAGTTTTCTCATTTATTATACAGTAAGGAGGCTAATTATAGATCATACTTCTAGGGCCTATGTGGTAGTTTATCAATGAATCAGTTAATCTGAATTGTCATGAATAACTATTACAGTAGTTGTTAGAAGATAATTCGATATTCGAAGTAGCTAAAAAATATTATCTAAACAAACACACTAATATTTGTGTATAAGAAAAGACATAAAAAAATATGTCTAAGTTCCCAAACAATGGTTCTACCACTTCCTGCGTAAGGAAACTTCATTGGAAGCAGAGTTCCTTCTGTAAATTACTTGTGGAGCAAGCAGTGAGTATTCTATTCACAAACCAACAAGTCAAAAGAAAAATTCTGACTTGCATATAAAATAAAGGAAACTAAGTTGACTAGGCAACAATTACGCCCTACAAATTGATCTTCACTAAGGGAAAGAAGAAACAAAATGCTAGCAGAAAAAAAAAGGAACAAGTGAAGCTACTATCAAGCCCTTTCGGTTACCGAGTCATTTGGTCTCTCAAACTAAAGGGAATAAGCTATGAATACATAGAAGAGAATCTCCATAGCAAAAGTGATCTACTTCTACATTATAACCCAGTTCACAAAAAGGCTCCAGTTCTAGTTCATAACGGGAAACCCATTTCAGAATCTACTGTCATTCTCGAGTACATCGAAGAGACATGGCCACAGATTCCCTTACTTCCGGAAGATCCCTACGAGAGAGCTATGGCTAGATTCTGGGCTAAGTTCGAACATGACAAGGTATTGACCCGACCCGTTTGACACTATTATGATTTGTGCTATATTAGTTGAATGAGGTAGACAAAGATAAAGCTTTTTGATTTGGGCATTTATGCAGAGTGCAGCTTTTTTTGCTTTCTTTCAAACTGTGGGGGAAGAACAAGATAAGGCTGTGAAAGAAGCAAGACAACTACTTGGGATCATTGAAGAACAGGGTCTTGGCAATAAGAGGTTTTTTGGGGGTGAAAATATTGGGTTAGCTGATATTGCCTTTGGGTGGATAGCCGGGTGGCTTGAAGTTATGCAAGAAGCTGTTGGGGTTAAGCTAATAGAAGGAGACGAGAGCTTACCTCGATTGCAAGCATGGATGAAGGAGTTGAAGCAAGTTCCTGTCATTAAAGAAAACCTACCGGATTATGATGAAATGTTGCCACATTTCAAACGTAGTAGAGAAATGTTTATTGCATCAGCAACAACATGAACAAGGACAATAAATAACTCAGTGAATTCAGGAGATCAAATAATTGTAATTTGAATAATACTTCATTGTTGATGAAACAACCACAAGTACATACAATCAGAGATGTTTTAATAGGGAGAAATAGATATACAAAATGCAGAGTGTTGTGCAACTACTGAAGGTCCTTTAGCTGTCAATGGATATTTTAATGTGAAATAGAAATGAATCAATATAACAAAGAAAGAGATCAATGTAGAGGAGTGGAAACTTGAAAGTAATTTCATAATGAGGTTTGAAACACAGCTACAAGAATCAGGATTTGGCAACTCTACTCGAGCAGTTTGAATTTTGCAAGGGGATCGGATTTTTCAACAATAAAAAAGACGATTTTACCACTATGTGCTCTTAGCTTTTGCTTCTGACAACAAAGGTTCAAGTTCTCCTTTCCGGTAAAGCTTCATGGTGTCTGCATAAGAACATTAAGCAACATCAATTACCAAAGTGAATCATTGTACACACCATATTCATAAAATCCAGCAAGGCCAGATGTATGCCTATATGAAACTGATGCCGAGAATATATGGTGGGCGTAAATAGTTATTTTGAGAACTAATTTTAGGAAGAAAATACAGAAAATGAAATGTTGGGGTGCAAGAAAAGGATAAGTTCAAGACTTAACAAAAAGTTTGTTGGAAAAAAAGGCAACACAAACACGCCAATATGTGTTGCTTTAGAGTTTCTTTGTGTAGTAATATCATGAACCACAAATACAAATTAGTTAATGAGAAGTCCACAGACTGTTAGCAGAACGTACCTGTGCAACCTCCAATGTGCTTTCCCCCTGAAATCAGGTAAAAAAAATTAGTTTGTTAACCATTACCATCTGCATAGCAGGAGCCATTTTCACGAGGCAACAATATTTTTTAAGAGAATCCAAACAGATTCCGAATCCCATGTTTTGAATAACCATAAGATAAAAAAAACTATTAGTCCAATCTGTGTCAAAAACATCAAACCTAGATAAGTTCATCTTACAGGGTCATTTAATTTATCTAACAAACGTCTACATGCTCATTAGAAATTTTGGGGGGCTTGAATTTAACTATTTTAACTCAGCTAGGTCAGCAAGATGTAAATTTGGAAACTAAAACATTCTTCCCAGGATATAAATTTTGAGCACCTCAAACATCCAGAATGCTACAAGAAAGCGATACAGAACTGAAATGCCTTAAAAATAGACACACATCTCACTTTCTAGCAAGAAATGAAAAAATCTACAGCTAAGAAACCAAATTGACAAGAAGGCCCCAGAGAGCATTAACAACATATCCAAAATAAGTTTCAAAATGTTTATAATTGACTAAAAGAAAATAAATTGGGCTTTCTTCAAGCATAAATTGAACTGATATTAACTGTCAAACCCTACGCTTCATTAAGGGCTAGTGAAATTGAAAAAGCCAAGTGACAAAAAAACCAAAGCCTTAAAAGTTAAACAAAGAAACATAAAACGAAAAACAAAAAGAAAACGAAAATGTGAACTGGCCTACACACTAATTCATGTAACAAAGAGAGGCATGACATTTGTTCTTCTGAGTTCCGGCAGTTATTAACATGACCCTATAAACTCCGATTTCATTTTCAAAGGACAGCTGGACAACTCCAATAAATTCATCATAAAAAGATAAAAGAAGCATTGCTTACCGATAAACACATTTGGCACAGTGTGTTGTCCAGTGAGCCTTTCCAGCGCTTTCTGTAGCTGTGGTCCTTGGGCGCCTGAAAGAAAAAAACAGAAGAATTCCTAAGGACTATCAAACGTCTGTTCAACTTAGAATTTCAAAGCATGGCACACAATTGACATATATGCAATAACCTCATATACGGCTCTAGTTAAATGGAATGTACCTCTAAGTCTCTAACAATAGTCTAATAGAATTAGCATGTGAAAGGGAACGTCTGATGCTCATTTTGTCATCATTTTCAATGAATAAGCAGAAAAAATCACATTCAATTCAGAGAGTTTAAGGCCAACAAACTCTTTATAAAGGTAAAGGAGAAGCTTAACTGTTACAATTTCTGACATTGCAATGGTCTTAAATACTTTATAGGTCCTGTTCTATAGCTCAAATGGCCTATTTGCTGCATGACATATCCAACTTTACTCTGAAAATTTAACAACCATGATCGACAGAACATATTGATGCTGCAAATCACCACTGGCATCACTATAGATGGAGGCATGCACAATGCACAAAATAGTTCAAAATTGGGTAGCTATATGTATGGGTTATGCACGGCATTTGAATTATATAGCAGCACCAAAAACATATTTGATTAACACTGTGATTAGTATCAGATAGTTCAGAATTGGGAAGCTAGCATTTGAATTAAACAGCAGCAGAAAAAACGTATTCAATTCAGACTATAAGTACAAATGTAAGGTTCACATACCCAATTCGTCCAATTCGACAACCAATGGCTGCACCCCGAGCTTGTTGAACAACGATTTCACCTCAGACGAATACCTTCAATTCAAATTATTCAACAGATTTAACTCAAATCACCTCACAATAAATCAAAACAGAATTAAACCACAGCAAACACAAATCAAAGAGAGTCGAACTCACGAGCACCAAGTCTTGGAGTAGAAAACAACCGGATTCTCTTCTACAGTCTTCCTAATGCTCTCCTCAAGCCTAGAACCAAAGGACGAAGAAGACGCCATAGCTCTAATGGAACCAAAACGGCGTAGTTTCGACACATTGGCACCTTCAACGCTTTTCCGGCAAATTCCACAGAGAGGAAAAGAGCAGGTAGAAAGAGGACTAAGAGGAGCCAAAGAGGGAGAGGATTTGAAGGGAAGACAGAGAGCAGTGATGTGAGATGCGAGCGCCATTAAAGAGTTGTTCTGGTATTTTCCGACTCTCTCGTCTTCTTTCCTTTGTTTTCTTTCGTTTTTGCTCTTTTTGAGTTTCTGTTTTGAAGTTTTTCACGTGATAATTGAATTTTTGGTCTGCTTTATGAATAATTTAGGCTTTGTTTTTGGGTAATGGAACTTGAAAATAACGTTTTGTTTATCACTTTGATGTTTTGTATCTACACTAATTTTGAGTCTAAGTACAATTACATTTGAAAGTTAAAAATTTATCAATTAGGTGTGCAAATTATATTGCTAAACACTTATTGTTGGCAACATAATATAGTGGATTAATCAATTGAATTTGTATGTTATATGTGTAATTCATTTAATTCATATATTATACATATTAATCGACCGAACTGATGCAACATTTTTTCATTTGTTATCTTTGTCCATAACGAGTTGTAAAAGCTTTATACAAAGTATTAGAAGGACATTGTAGGTGATGATATTTCCTCTTTTTGTATTCATTGCTCATGTAATAAACAGCTTCATCGGACTTGAATGATATAAACATTGTTTTGATTCTCAAAAAGTCTACTCCGATTAAGGTTTCAGACCTTCGGCCTATTTCCTTGTGTAATGTTCTTTTCAAAGTTATGTAAAAAATGGTTGCTAATAGAATCCAAGCAATTATGGGTTCGATCATTTCAGACGTTCCAGGGAGGCTAATAACAGATAATATTTTGTTGGCTTTGAAGTAAGTCATTACATGAGTAGAAGAAGGTTGGGGAAGAAAGGTATTTGTTCACTTAAAGTGAATATGTCAAAAGCCTATTGTGAGCGGACGAACCTTCTCTTCCCCTTCTCTCTTGCTGACCAATCCTTGTGAGTCGCCAATTACTGGAGCGGGCGAGAAAAGGTTTGAAAAGTATTTTCTACCACGGACCTGGAGGGCGGACAGGGGTTGCCTGTCACGGCACATTCTCGCAGCGGGAGGGAGATCTTGGGTTAGAATCGAGCCAAGGGCCCCAGATATCGAGGTCTGAATACCTCGTATCTCGCATCAAAAGACATTGGGGTGGCTATGATATATCAAAACATTTGGTTTAAAAGAGATCAGAAAACCCATCGCTTAATAGCGAATCGTTTTCATAAATACAGTTTTGGAGTCGCCACCTGGTTCAGCTCACAACCAGGAAATTACAGAGAAACGGGTTCGCGCAGAAAGTTTACTCATGACATCGATCCAACATTAGCAGTGATATACCATAAAATGACTCACATTAGTGTGTATACCTAGGGTATATTTTATTACATGCTTGCTTTATATACATTGCGTAATTTAAACAGTATAGGGTATAGGCTTACCGTATGTTCTTGTATATGTTCACAGCAAGAAAACCATATTCTCAGACATATGCGTTATGATGCAATCAATCAATGCAATAAAATTAGGCGTGATAGCTAAGAACCCTCAGGTTACCTTTCTTTGAGGTCGGGTTTCTCCTTTGGGCCGGTTTGGGACCGATTGTTGTGACAGATGGGAGAACTTCGGCAGAACTCCGGGTTGAATTTTGGTGATATTTGAGCAAGATTAGATCTTTACTCGGACAGTATTCCGACTAGGATCGGAGATTTGGGAGACAATCCCACCCTATAGGAAGCAATAGGAGGGTATAAGATTTTGAAAGCTCTGGGAATTTTGGCAGAGTTTCGGGAGGAAATGGTATAGGGGAGGCTTAGAATTGGAACCTCGACTATCCTAACAATGGTTTGCCCGAGATGTGGGGCTTGGAGTGAAGTCAGTTGATGCCCGAGGACCAGGGTCTTTCGACAGCTTCGGGATCGATTTTCCGGGGGAAAGACTTGATCGGGAATGCCTAGAATGGCTTTGGAATGGCTTAGAAAGGCTTAAGAGAGGCTTAGAGAGGTTGTCGTCAAGTATCTAGAAGTTTTTGAACTTGAGAGGTGTGTTTGGAATGAATGAAGAGGAGGCCTTTCATAGGCATTTTCGGGGTGTCAATCTAGCCGATCGGCTAGTTACAACCATAGGTGTATCTAGCCGATCGGCCACATCACACCTATGCCTAGACTAGGTACAATCTGGTCGATCAGCCAGATCACACCTTCTAGAAGGTGACACGTGGCGGTCATCCAGAGGGTCAACTAACCGTTATTTGCACAGTAATTTTGACTTTTTCGGTAAAAACCCTTTCGGGAGAGTTTTATGCCATTTTTCGGGTTTTTCGGGATTTTTCAGGTTTAGGATTTTGGAACATTTGGATGGAATCGAGGTTGTAACAACCTCGTCCCGGTGATAACCGAGAGGCATTACTCACGAGACACGACACGATCCTACACCTTCCCACACACACCCTTTATTGAAAACCCGATATATATTTTTTTTTTATCTTTTATTTCGAAATCGATTTCCATTTTTACAACATACACGCTTTCGATTCACAATAAAACCTTCCACATTCGAGTCATCTACTATGACTTCTTTTCCCCTTCCATTTAAACGGCACCCACACACATTCAAGGTTAACATACCACAAATACAATTTCAATATACATTAAATACAAGCACTTTACTCATACAAAATACTTTTTACACCAATTACCTTTATCCTCATTTCATTCCACCTTTAATGTATCAAAATACATTATACAAACTTATGCACCTATTACCCTTCCTCACAATACATGCCATTTTCACTATTATACTAAAAGTATA
>CAOJBJ010042583.1:0-13650 GCA_948291685.1 Euphorbia celastroides
AACAGTTGGGTTAGAGAATAGGAGAAAGAGGAGGGTACTCGTTCTCTGGAAAACTCTGTAAGAAGGCTTCTCCGCCGATAAGGAGACACTAGTGGATTAAAGCTCGGAGAGGGTATCTGGGGACTGGAGTAGGCACAGGCTGCTGAATCAGGATAAAATCTCGCTGGTGATATTTTCCTACTTTGTTTTTAAACTAACCCACTGAATACTCAGCGACGCTGATACATCAGTACACACATTCATTGAGCATTTAAATCCTTCACACTGAAAAGCATGCTGAGACTAAATTTCTCAGCGCGCGAGTGTCAGCATCAGCGAAAGCTAGTCTTCGCTAATCAGAGAGAGTGTCTTTAAAAAGATATTAAAAGACTGCATTAAATTATTTTTTTTAAAGCCCTGACACGTGTTATACTGCCTAAAGGGACCAACAAGTGGTATCAGAGTTGTAGCTCAACTCTCAACTTCGCCGTTGAAAGCTAAAAGATTCCATGGCAAATAACAAGATTAAAAGAAACATCCCTGGTGGTGGTTTTACTGAGATACTGCCTGAAGGCAATTCTATTAGTAGACCACCGTTGTTCTTTGGGAGCAACTATCCATTCTGGAAGATAAGGATGATAAATTTCATCAAGTCCCAAAACATGCATGCATGGAGATCGATTGTATTGAACTGAAATGAGTTTAATTTCCAATTGAAATGCCTGCTGAACTAAAATGTCTATTAAATTGAAATGCCCGCAGAACTCACTTTAATATCCAACTGAATTGAGTTTAATATCAACCTAAAATGCCTGTTGAACCGAGTTTATTTTCCAACATATTTGATTGTCTTTGTTGTTTAATTATACATAATATTATAGGTTGATGTTATTTATGACAGTCTGCCCTTCAAGAGATGTATACAACATAATTGATTGTCTTTGTTTTTTAATTGTACATAATTGTTTTGTGTTTGATGTCTTCGTGAATGGCTATTGATAATTGATCTGACAATTATAAGATTTGTTTTGTATAAAAATGTGATTAATTTGATCTTATTGTTATGCGTTGCATGATTTTGCTTTGTACCTGACAAAGAACATGACTGTATTTCGGTTTTTAGGTATTGCTGCCTATTGTACAATCCTTCGAAACAAAAACGGGTGGCAAAAATCAGAATAACAGCAAATCATGAAGTTGTAGGATTTCTGAAGCAAACTTACCCGAAGATGTGATGATTATGTTCAAGCAAACATTGTTTAAGCAATTCATGGAATGCCTAGTTCTGAGAGTATACCCTCAACTATTCCACAGGCCTGATTAAAGAAGAATTGAGGTAACCGAAACCCGAAATTATAAAGATTCGTGTTAAGGACAGAGAGCTGAATTTCACTTTCGATCATTTTATAGTTATTTCTGGATTTTCAGCTGTTCCTAAAGACAATTTTGAGCTGGTGGATACAAAATCATTGTCTGGAGAAGCCAAACATTTTTGTGCCAAATACTTACTGCCCAGGAGTATATCCATTGATAAGAAAAAAGTATTTGGAAGCTATAATGAAAAAGAATGAGCATGGGAACTTTGATGTGGGAGATTGCGAGGCATTCTTGAAGATTGCATCAGTCTATTTCATTTGTTTTTACATTTTCCGGGCTGATCCTAATTCGGAACTATGTGTCCAACTGTTTGGTTAACGGAACATACAAGAAAGTGGCTTGGGAGAGATTGTCTTAAGAGTACTCTAAAGAGGCAAGGAGCTACGCCTTCCTCTTACCGTTTGAAAGGATACCCGGCCATATACCAAATTTGGTTCTTCGAGGTGTGCGGGGCTTGTAGAGACTTCTTAGCTAAAAGATTGGAGCATGAGAACGATGAATTTCAATTGGGACATACGCACAATGGAGGTGACAAAAATGGAATTTGGACAAATTTATATTCCACAAGGATGTGAATGATGTAAGTTCAAAAAACCTACATTTCAAAATAACAATTATTATAAATGGATGCAAATCAATTTACATCAATTCGAGCCTACAAATGAAGAAATTGAGAATCTCTTAAAATGGAAGATTGAGATCGAGGAAAAGGATAAATTGAAATCTCAGTTGGAGAAGATGCAAGTGGAGATTGGCACATTGAGTGTGAAGGTTGATTCACTTGAACACACAAATCTGAGTGCACGACATAATTCAACAATTTCCAAGTAATTGGATGCAAATTAATCATAATATACTGCTGCTAAAAGATAATTTTTAAATTTGATTGTAATGTGCATATACACACTTATGCAACATAATGAACGATATTTTCACTAGTCGATCAATATGGTATATAATGAAAAATACCATTTCAATGGCTACAGGTAAATAAGGACTAATTTGAAAACACTGCCGACAGAAAGGCTGAATGACCAAATGATGGATCGATTTGATTTTTATCCACCTACATCTATATATCTATAAAAGCAAAAGAACCTTAAATCACTATTTTACCCTTATATGTTTTAAATTTAATTTGGTTCATTGATCACAATCCTATTCAGTTACCTTTATTTAATATATTCCATGATAATGGATAATTATTTAACAAGTATAATTGCATTTTAAATTAACTTTGTATAATTTAACAAGCATCTGTTGGTCTACATACGTTTGTTGTTGATTGGTATTTTGATTTAATTATTAGTGTGAGTAACTAATTCATGTTTTGGTTTTATAAAAATTGAATTATAATTATGAAAGTTTTAGCCGTTTGTTTGAAACGTTTCTCTTTTGCTGTGATGAACTTTAATACAATATTTAATTGATTTACGTTTTGTTTTTAACAACTGCATTGTTCTTTATGTTATATATATTAGTCTTTGTGTTTTTCAATTTTGAGGAGTTAGAGAACATTTAAATATGTTGCTACGATTTTATATATAGTCCCACATGGGTTATCTTCCTATACATTGTATTTCTATTTTTGTGTTCGAGTTTTCTATTGCATTTTTGTTTTTGGGATGAACTATCAAGTATCCTCTAAGGACAGTGCCTAATACGATTCAACTTTCCGGTATTTTTTTCTCCTTAACTTATTTATTTTATTCTATAGTATTATATTAAAACTTCAACATTATCCTATACTTATTATGTTTATTTTTTGTTAAAAGCTTTAAATTATGACATTTGAACAAGTTGACACATCACTTTGAGAGTAAATAGCTGGGATCAAAGATCAATTTATCAATATTTCGAGATTTATTTTTATTGTTTAATATTTTCTTCATTGTTGAATATATTTAATCAATATTTTTCCAATAATTTTTATTATTTAATTAATTATTGTTATCCTTTATAAGAAACTAGGGAATCATTAAATTGCATAATATATAATGCATCCTTCACAAAAATGTGTTACTCAAAATTAGTTTTAAATCATGTATTTGTTAAATTTTTTGAGTAACGTGTATTGTGTTCTTTTCAGATTTCAAAAATCTAAAATGCAAATTATATATTAAATTATTAAAACTATTATTTTAATTGCTTATAATACTTTTATCATTTTTAATTAATGTTTATTCACAACAGTTAAAAACAATCACACAATATATATAACTAAACTTTAAATATATACACTGCAAAATGAATTTATTATTAATATAGTGATTATAAATTACTTATTTGTAAATCTACACCCTTTCCTTTCCTTTCCTAATATTTTTCAACACTATAACAATGACCCAAACACAAACATGACAAGACCAAGTAGAACAACATCAAAAGAAGAAAAAAAGAAAATTATGTCGGAGGGTTTGTAAGCAAAAACTTTAATGTATCCCATAAACGATTTCAATCACGAAAACTATACTTCAAATCTAAAATCAATTAAGCTTTAAAAGACTGAATTGTCCTTACCCTTTCAAATACATTTTAATGGATAATAATGAATATTTTAAATTCTTGAATTAAATGCATTCAAATTTCATAATTATTAATATTTATCAACTAATACAATTCTGTGCATTGCACAAGTTTTAACACTAGTATGAAATAACAACTGCATATGAATAAGGAAATTGTAGCCAATACTAGTTCAAGAGAGTGTGTTTGTAGTTTTACTACTTGGAGTAACATATCTCTAAAAATACTACTTTTTTTCACAAAAATACTAATTCTTATACAAAACTAGCAGATCTTGAGTTTTCCTTGTTTCGAAGTGGTCCACACTACCTCTCTCCTCATTCATTTGATTTTCAAATTTTTAAACGGTCATATCTCTCAAACCGTTGATTTTTTTGACACGATTTTTCGAATAATTGTTCGTTATATTTTTATCGTTAAAACAAGATCCATGATGATATACTTTTGAAGAACTTTTTTTCATTTTTTCAAATTGTTGTATTGTTTTTGAAAAGGTATATTACTTTTACACTGTCTGGATAAATTATTATCCCGATTTCGAAAAAGGTATAAGTCTTATACCTTTTTCAAAAAAAGGTATATTACTTTTACACTGTCCGGGTAAAATTATTATCCCGATTTCGAAAAAGCTATAATTCTTATACTGATTTCAGAAAAAGTATATTACTTTTACACTGTCTGAGTAAAATTATTATCCCGATTTTGAAAATAGTATAACTCTTATACCGATTTTAAAAAAGGTATAATTCTTATATCAATTTTAAAAAACGTATAAGACTTTTTATAATAATATTGTAAAAATCATATACCAATTTTAAAAAAATTATCAAATAAATAAAAACAATAAAAAAATAAAAAATAATTAAATTTATATATACATATCATTTCTCTCCTTTCAATTACATTTATTAAACCTCGTATACTTTCTCTCTCCTCTCATTTCTCTCCCTCTCCTCCCCCCTTCTCTTTCTCTCTCTTTTTTCTTCTTTATTTTTTCCTCTCTTTTTTCTAGCTTTAACCGCCGCTGTCGTTCATCCACCGCCTTCCGCCCACCGCCATCCAGCCCTATCTCTGGATCTCGCCCTCATTTGTCATATCTCCGCCGGATCTCACCGCCGCCGGGAACGCTGCCTCCGGGAACGTCACCGTTAACGGTAAATTTACAGATCCTCCGCCGCGGTTCAGCCCAAGTCGTCGGTCAGCCATTTCCGCCATTTCACCCGTCGCCGTTGTTGTCCCTCCGTTCACCGTCTCCGCCCGAAACCTCCTGGAAACGCGCCGCCGGAAATGACTAGATCTGGCCATTTCTCGCCGCGAACCGCCGCCCCCCGAAACCTCCTGGAAACGTCGAACGGCGGGCCAGATCTGGTTTATGCCTCTCTTTTTTTGTCCAGATCTCGCCGGAAAAACAACGACCAACACCAAAGAAGTCTCGCCGCCGGATAGCCGCCGTTGGAAGCCGTCTCGCCGTCCGAGCTCTGCGTCTCGCCGGAGGTCCCTGCCGCCGCTGGCCGTCTCGCACCGGAGCTTGATATACCGCCGAATTCCGCTGCATATGGAAAGTCGTAAAAGTAGAATATATTTCTTGTTGAATCAGTAAAATTATGATTTTGTTTGTTAGCACTAAATTAGAGGGGGGGAAAGCCGTAATTGTAAAAGTTGCCCTATAAATATTAGTGAAATCTATTTAATTTGGGGACAATATATATGAAGACTTGTAATTTATTGTATTCTACACATTAGATGAAAATGCTATTTGTTGTATGTGTTCCGTAATTCCTCTAATTTTTTTGGTACATGGCTTGAAATACCTTGTACGTTGGGGACTCCTAGTTCGAAAAGGATGACATATATATTTTCGGATGACGACACTGCTGAAATGGTTGCAAGAGATATTGAAGAACAATTCATGGCAATAAATTCGGGCTGAAAAGGTAAATTATACATTAGAACATTGCATACTGAATATTGAACGTTTTGTTTTCATTATGCATATAATATAGAATATAACGACAAAAACTATGTCAATGCGTACAGGAAAAAAAGGAGTGGTCTGAAAACAATGCTGAGCGGAAGGCAAAACATTTGAATTACCAAACGAGGAATCAATTTGATTTGGAGGTTTATTTGTCAAACTACATTATTAAATAAAAACAGCATATATAAATTGGTGAAAAGCAATCTAATTTGGGGAAATTATATATTAAAACTTATAGTTTATTGAATTCTAGATATTAGATGAAAATGGTATTTGCTGTATATGTGTCATAATACAATGAATTGTTTTTCATTCTATGAAACAAAACGGGTCTTCCCGAAAGGGGTTTTGTGCATTAAAACTAGACATGAGTAAGGAGTATGATAAGGTAGAATGGCCTTTCTTGGAAAAAATGATGAATTTGATGGCTTTTCCAACCTCTTTTATTAGACTCATCATGAAATGTATTAGCTCCACCTCCTTTTCTTTCCTTATTAATGGATCTCCAAAAGGTTATGTTAAGCCTTCTAGGGAGTTAAGACAAGGGGATCCATTGACACCCTACCTGTTCCTCATATGTTTCGAAGGGCTGTCATCCTTGATTCGAAGGGCTGAGTTAGAGCAAAGTTACAGGGTTTCAGGGTGTGTAGAAGAGCCCCATCGATCTCGCACCTGTTGTTTGCTGATGATTCTCTTGTATTTTTTTAGAGCTAACTGTCGACAGGGCCACATGGTTCAGCAGATGTATGAGGAGTGTTCTGGTCAGAAGGTAAATTTTGACAAATCTGAGGTGTTTTTCAGTAAAGGGGTTAGGGAAGAGGATAGGAATGTCGTCAAGAATATCTTAGGGGTTAATGATAACCCAAGATACTTGGGGATGCCTTCGGTAATTGGAAGATCAAAAAAAGCGGTCTTTAAATCATTGCAGGAGAGAATTGTTAAGAGAATCGGAGGGTGGAAGGAGAATCTGTTATCCAGGGCGGATAGAGAGGTTTTGATTAAAGCGGTGGCCCAAGCGATTCCCCAGTTTATTATGAGTTGTTTTGCTCTACCAGTGACTTTTTGCCAAGACCTCCAGCAATTGATGGCAAACTATTGGTGGGGCTCGGTGGAGAATAGAAAAGGGATACACTGGAAAAAATGGGAGTGCCTCTGTCAGTCCAGATTTGATGGAGGTTTGGGATTTAGACACGTATTCTCCTTTAATCAAGCCATGCTTGCAAAACAATTATGGCGATTCATTGAGACCCCAAACACTCTGTGTGCTCAAGTTTTCAAGGCGAAATATTTCCATGACAGGGGTATTCTCCTTTAAGCAAGCCATGCTTGCAAAACAATTATGGCGATTCATTGAGACTCCAAACACTCTGTGTGCTCAAGTTTTCAAGGTGAAATATTTCCATGACAGGGGTATTCTAGAGGCCAATTGTGTGCTGGGGGCTAGCTATAATTGGAGGAGCTTGATGCAAGTGAAGCACATTGTGGAAGGGGGGTTGTGTTGGAGAATAGGGAATGGTAATCGGGTGAAGATTTTAGACGATAAATGGAGAATAGGAGAGCCGTGCCTTAGGCCGTTGGTGATTAAAAGACCGCCGCCAACTGAATTTGATAGTTGCCTGGGAAAGCAGGACATGGAAGGAGGAGTTGATAGGCGATATTTTTGATGAGGAGACAGCTAGGAATATCCGGCTTAGGCAGAGTGGAGCAGGAGGACTCTTTATTCTGGAGATTGGCAAAATATGGCAAGTATACTGTCAACAGTGGATGTTATTGCGCTATTAACAGCAACCGGGTGACCAATAATTGGGCCTCGACTTCCAGGGGAAGATCTGATGTGTGGAAAAAGCTGTGGATGTTGAATGTGCAACCTAGAGTCAAACATTGTGTGTGGGAATGCTATGCAACTCTCTACCATGTGGTGAGACTTTGAAAAGAAGGAATATTGTGGCAGAGTTGGTTTGCCCTTTTGGCTTGTCTGCTGAGGACAGCTCGATTCATGTGTTCAAGCAATGTTTTTATTCTAGGAGAATGTGGAAATGCTTGGGGCTGCCGATTTATAAATTGCCTGGAGAGAATTGCTACTTGTGGATGCAGGAAGTTTTCCAAAGGCTGGCGGTTTCGGAGAGCACAATAATAAGTGGACACCGCCGGCAATGGATTTCTATAAGTTAAATGTAGATGCACAGATAGATATTCAACTTTCTCTGCAGGTTTTGTGGTCAGAAACTTCAAAGGAGAGCAATCTGCCCTGCAGGCCTTAGCATCAGCAGAGGTTTAAGATTCACGATTGAGGCTGGATTTAGTTGTGTAGTGGTGGCTTCTGATAATATATCAGCCATCCAAGCATGCCGAGGAGAATTGTTTTTTGCAGATTATGCTGGGATTATAGTTGAGGAGATTAGGAGCATGTGTGTGTTTGGGTTGTGAAAATGTAGTTTTTGTTCATGAGCCTTGGGGGTGTAATGAAGTAGCCCACCTGTTGGCTAAATGGGGTTTAAAGTTGATGTCTCCAATTGTGTTGATCAAACTAAATTATTTTTTATCATAAACGAATAGATTATTTGAATTTAATTTGATCAAAAAGTTTAAAGTTTACCATTATTATCTATAAAAATAGTTAGTATTATTATAAATTCAGCTTGTTTCTTGGATATTAATCAACAAAATCAAAATAAAATTATAAACAATGTATTAAATTATAAAAATAAATTTTTAGAGTTATATTCATTGACAATTATCCATTTTCAAACAAATTTCTTAGAAAAGAATCTTTAAAAAGTTAACCGTATAAGTTAAAAGTATCTTTGATGCATTACGAATTAATATATATAAAGAATAGTAAATGAAATATCAGATATCTCCTTATCAAATTCACTATATTTCAAAAGAAACCCGATGACGTCAGCCCTCCACACTACCCCTTTCATCTGCTATTTATATGTTTCTCAACTGAGGTTTTAGTTTTGGCCGCTTTGTACTGCTGATGTGATCGAGTCTTTAGCTTCTTTTTTTTTTAATTTCTACAGATCGGCCATAACTAGGTAATTTCTCTATATATTGTTCTCTAATGCAAAATGCTCAATTATGATCCGTTGAATTTTGCTCTGTTACCAACCATTCCATCTATTTGTGGGAAAAGTTTTTGATATTATTCGGGAATTTAACATCTTTTTAAGCCTAATGGATGATGCAGATGATGATGATGCTTTTGATTTGTATCCCACAAGACAACATTTGGCATTACTGGTGTAGGAAAATAACATCTTTATTATTTGGTAAGTTTCCATTTTATACCTTAATTTTCGGATGTTTTTGTAAGTTTAGTCCATGGTTTTCTTTAATTTGCAATATTCCATGGTTTTCTTTATGAATGTTATAACTGTGTAAGGCAATGTTTTGGTTTTTCTAGTTCATTTGGGCTGAGTAAATATAGTTTATTTTAATATTTGGACTAGTTACATATATACCCACTTACTAAATTGGGCTAGTATAAGCTGAAATCATTGCATTCCTTAATTCAATTTCTTTATCTGGTATGCTATTGAAAATAGGGAAGAAACATAGGGTAAAAAACATATATACCTAAGTAATTAACGGGTGTTTGTGTCCTTTCTTCTTCAAATACCACAAATACTCCTTATTGAAGTTTCAAATCACATTTACGCTCTAAACTAAAAACGCACATATTCGTATTTCGCTCCCTTTCCATTTCAAAACTGATACCTTACCATAACCGCAAAACCGCTGGATCTTTCTATAGCGCAATCTTCTCCTCAAAATACGCATCAAATCAGCTTCAATCCTATCCACAAAGACCTTAATCACCAAAATAGGGTTTAATTTCACGAGCAAAAACCTCACTCTCTTCGATTTCAATTGAGTTAGGGTTTTAACAATCAGTCAAAGGGCTTTATTTTCTGCTGGTATTTACATGTCAACTTCGGGATTGGTTCATAGTAAAGGTATTTTGTTTTTTAATTGTATATTGTTGATTTTATGATATGAATTCGATTAACGTATTTGGGAAGACATGTTACGAATTTAGGAACTGGATTTGTGGGTATTTACAAACTGATTTTGATTGTTATTTCATAACATGCAGAGGGTACTTCTCCTGATCAACCAAATTCTCCAAGGATGTACATGCAAGAAGGAATCGATGAAGAGGTAAGCTAGTAGCACATTGATCTTCTGATTAAATGGTTTTGTATTGGTCATTTGATTTGGGTAAAGGTATTTTGGCATTGGCTAAGTTATTTAATGATAAATATAGTGATACATGTTTTGTATATGTAATGTGTTGTTAATTTAGTAGAATGGGCTATCCTTAGAGGGATATATGAAGTATGTGAATCTAAGTACCATGTTATGTTTTGAATTGCTATTTTTTTTATTAAAAACACTGCAATGATTTGAAATGAAATACTTAGACATCTAGACCTTGATGATTTGACATTAAATTGTTATGTAAATGATTCAAACAAATTCAAAGGTTATCGAACATAATTACATTGGTATTTATTGTTAAATACTTCGCTGGATTATTATTTAACGATTCCAATTTTAATGGGTTATCTTTTGTGGTATTTAATGTTACATACTTTGTCTGTACCAATAGGGAAATTATTTTCTTTGTTTAAGTTATGTTTCAGAGTGCTTTATCGGATATTTGATGATAAATAGTCTGTATATGACCATATACATATAGTTTTTGGATTGCCATTGTAGTGTTATTTGTGGTGAATAGTTGTAATTAACCATTAAAATATTTTTCTAATAATGGTAAATGTATTTTTTGCAGGTGTTGGAACCCGTATACAGCCCATCCAAGCAGGATTGGACTTGGAAAGTGAATGTCACTGCGCACCATAAAGTGGTGACCTTCTTGAAGACAAACCTCCAGGATAATGTTGCTGAAAAGCTGAAAGAATCGATTTTTGGTCAATTTTTCAAAGTAACAACGTTGATTGTATGCAGCCAACTCATACACAAGGTAGTGAAATCTGAGTTGGAACAACCAGAAAATAAAATTATAAAGGTGAAAGTCGGAATTGCAATTTTTACATTCAGGATGAAGGATTTCATCGTGATATCGGGTTTGCGCACCAATAGATTTGATGTAATTGAAGTCAAGAAGTTGACCGAAGAAGCTCAAGTTTTTTGTAACAAGTATTTTCCATCAAATCCTTCTTCCATTAAAAAGAATGGCATGCACCATTTGCTTAAAAAAGGAGATGGTTGAGGGCATGCCATCGATGATGAGGATGATTGTCTTAAACCGGTATCAGTGTATTTCACATCTTATTACATGTTAGGGTGGGATCCTTCTAGTGGTATACCCCCGGTATTTGGAATTGCATAGTACGTGGGGCTTACAATAAGGTAGTGTGGAGACGGACGTTTTATAATGAGCTAATTGGGAGTTTGAAAAGACACGGGAGTACAACATCAAATTATCGATTGAAGGGATGCTCATTCATATATCAGATATTGTTCTTTGAGGTTTGTGGAGCATGCCAAGGCTTCTTTGCTGATAGATTGGATCATGATGACTTCTTGTTCAAGCCCCGGTTCTGCAATTGGGAAATGAAAGAAAATGGCATGCCTAAAAAAGAACAAATAAAAGAGCACGATCTTTGAAAAGGAAGCCAGAAAAGTAATTACAAGATTTACATTAATCTATACCAAATTTATAAAAACAATACTTAGTAATTGAGAGAAAAGAGAGTGACTTTCAAAAGGATGTAAAGAGAAGAATAAAATAAAGATTGAAAACTGAAGAGTATTGAAGGGTAATTGAAGAACTGAGTTTCTCGAGCCAAACATTATTTTGATGCCCAAAACAATGTAATTACTCTGATGCCTCTGTTTTCAAACTTCTCAATTAATTAGATTATATTGGATGCATTTATTGATCAATTAAGAAAAAAACTCACTGTTAATACAATTTATTAATTAATTTTACTATGTACAAAACCAATAATAGTGTCACAATTATAATATGTATATTTGAACAAAAATAGTAATTTGGTATTACCACTAATAATTCTGGTTAAACCGGTTGTACAGCATACCACTAGCTCAAACAGTTTGACGTCTGGTATGGTTTCGATAACATTGGTTTTACGTGATCCGGACTACTAACTAATTGTCTCATTTTGAACCTTCATGAGAAACTAATGCAAAATGATATGTAAAATATCAAAAAACAAGTTGGGAAGAATTACCCGAGTGTTGAAACTTGATTATCAAATAAATAAAAATGATATGTTTGATAAGTCCTACATGGTCTATCATAATGTGGTGAACTAGTACTAAAATTCAATAATATCACTAATTATTATATGTATTGTATGAATTCGGTCATTCACTTTTTAACTACATAGAAAAGTTGTCTAGAAAAGCTAAGAAAATATTTTTTTTTATGCATAAAAACAAATTGAATCTACACTGTACATTATTGTGAAATGAGTGTACAGTTACTCTGCTATTAATATTGAGCGCAGAAAGTCAATCTTTTTATTACTTATGATTGCTAGAAATCCTTTCGCAATAAACAATTTCACAAAATGGATTTTGACATGACAACCACATTCCCATTATTTGCAAGTTTTCTCCTTTTTCTAATCTTAGCTTTCACCCTATGGCGGCAAACATTCGTCACCAAAAACTCAAACACTCCACCGGGGCCTTGGAAATTGCCTGTCGTCGGCAATATTCACCAATTAGCAGCGGATCTACCTCACCGTTGCCTCACAGATTTGGCCAAAACTTATGGACCAGTTATGCAAATCAAGCCCCGCCATCGTAATTTCTTCAGCCGAATCCGCCAAACAAGTCCTCAAAACTCACGAACCTTTTCTCTTAGCTGCAGAAATCATGCTGTACAATTGTACCGACATCATTGTCGCCCCCTATGGGGATTATTGGCGACAGATGAGGAAAATCGCGACGGTCGAGCTGCTGAGTTCGAAGCGTGTGAAATCCTTCAGGTCAATCAGGGAAGAACAGGTCAGGAATTTCGTCCAACACCTTCGCTGCAATTCCCAGTCGCCAGTCAATCTAAGTAGCTTGTTGCTTTCGCTGACGATTTCGATCATTTCAGTAACTTCGATTGGGACGAAATTTGAGAAACAGGATGAAATTTCGACTGTCATCACTGATGCAATTGCGGCTGCTGGAGGTTTTAGCGTCGCCGATACTTTTCCGTCGTTTAAATGGCTTCCTTTTATCACCGGAATGAGCTCGTCGCTTCGAAGAATTCACCGAAAAGCAGATCAGATTCTGGACGAAATCATAGCTGAGCACAGATCAAACAGAGAAGCTGCAAAGCCTGAAAACGAAGCTGAAAATATCCTGGATGTTCTTCTGGGGATTCAAGAAAACGGAGAGCTCCAACATCCTTTAACAACGAACAACATCAAAGCCATGATTCTGGTTTGTTCGTAGAACAACAAACAGTAAATTTCTGTGTTTCGATATTATATTTATCGTCTTTTTGCAGGAAATGTTTGGAGCTGCAAGTGATACATCATCTACAACAATGGAATGGGCAATGGCGGAACTAATGAAGAACCCGAGCGCAATGAAAAAGGCTCAAGAAGAAGTGAGGCGAGTTTGCAGAGAACAGGAGACTGTTGAAGAAGGCGACCTTCACAAGCTCAAGTATTGGAAATTAGTTATCAAAGAAACCTTGAGATTGCATCCACCGCTGGCATTGATCCCGAGAGAATGTAGGGAAAAAACGAACCTTAACGGATATGTTATAAACCCGAGTTCTCATCAATGTT
>CAOJBJ010043040.1:0-12507 GCA_948291685.1 Euphorbia celastroides
AAGTAATTTCCCCCACCCTCATTCTCGTTCAGAAGCGAGGCTCTAAACGAATACGATTCCCATCCCTTCGATTTCTCCCTCGTCTCCTCCGCAGCCATCTCCGAACTCTCCTCCATGAGGTCCGCCGAACCCCTCTCACTATCCCCGATGGGCCGCAACGGCTCCTGGCCGTCGACGATCATCGAAGCGGAACCCCTCTCACCCTCACCGCTAGGCCATGGCAGCTTATGCCCGTCGACTATCATCAAAGCGGAATTAGGCAGCGAGACCCTAGCAGCCCTCATAATGACCTTCTAGTTTATAATTTAATTTAACTCCTTTTGGCAAAGCAAAAGTGCAAGTCACCTTCAGCTAATATTATTATCAAAAAAAAAAAAAAATTATTCCCACATCAAAATTTACCAGAAATAGTAGCAATAGTAATGTAATAACATTGAAAGAGAAATATATAAGTAGTTCAGACCTCCAGGTTTCTGCTTATTGTCACTTTACTACTGGTTCCTCCGCTAGGTCTTTCAACTTTCGTCTTCTTCAATCTCTCCATCGAAATAATGTCCAACTTCCATTGTCAGATCCGAGCTTCTTCGGCTCTAATCAAACACGTCAAACGCAGAATTATCAATTCGGCTGCTCTCACTGCTGCTTCTACTAGATCTTTCACTACAACCGAGGGCCACCGTCCCACCATTGTTCACAAGCGAAGTCTTGATATTCTTCACGACCCTTGGTTCAACAAGGTACTTCTGTCAATTCAACATTGTCTGGGTTGAATCAGTTTGTAATTGCATTGTTTTGTTCCTTTTTGATGTTGGACTTCAATTGTACGTGATTGGTCAATTATGTGTACAACGAATAGGGAACTGCTTTTTCTATGACGGAGCGTGATCGTTTGGATCTTCGAGGACTTCTTCCCCCTAATGTTATGACTTCCGAACAGCAAATTGAAAGATTTAGTGAGTTTCCTAGTCTTATTAAAGCAGTGCTTAAGAGCTAGTGTTCATTACTCAACACCTTTCTCAAATTTCGTGATCGTAATAATTAACTTGAATATATGTACATTCGTAGTGGCTGATTTGAAGAGACTTGAAGTCCATGCTAGAGATGGACCATCTGATCCGAATGCCTTGGCTAAGTGGCGCATACTTAATCGGTTGCATGACAGGAATGAAACAATGTATTATCAGGTGGGTATCCACTTTCGTTCTCATCTACATAGTGGTAGTTTTTTTTGTGCTACATTTTCCATCATTGTAATAGGTACACTTATGCTACTTTTTAATAATTGTTGTAGGTAAGGAGTTCTTTCTCTTCAAGGACATGATCCTTCTTTCTTTGTGGTCATTGTTTATGTTGGGATTAGCGTGTGGTGGGGATGCAAATCTCCTCATTGCATTTTGATATTCATTTCCCTAAATGTCAAAAGATTCTTTCATGAGAGCTTATTGTGAACTATCATTTATATGCCATTTTGTTTTGGCAGTTAAATATTTATAACCATTGCTTACATCAACAGGTTCTGATTAACAACATAGAAGAATATGCACCCATAGTATATACTCCCACTGTTGGTCTAGTTTGCCAGAACTACAGTGGTTTGTTCCGTCGGCCTAGAGGAATGTATTTCAGCGCCGAGGATCGTGGAGAAATGATGTCCATGGTTTACAACTGGCCAGCTGATCAGGTAGTTACCAGTCAGTGATGCAACTAACTGTACAACTTCTTTATGGTTTAAATAATCTGTTTGTAAGACCAGAAGTGAAGACTAAACTTCCGATTTGTAATACTTGAGTTTGTATGTCATGAAACTCACAATATGTCATGATGGGAAAGGGCCTTTGTATCTGCTAGTTACAGGGTCCAGGTTCTTATATTGTCCTAACAATATATTTCTTTTTTTCTTTTTTCCATGACAACTACAGGTTGATATGATTGTTGTTACGGATGGAAGCAGGATATTGGGTCTTGGGGATCTGGGTGTTCATGGAATTGGAATTGCCATTGGGAAGTTAGATTTATATGTTGCTGCTGCTGGGATAAATCCTCAAAGGGTATGTTCGTACTCCAAACTTTTCTTGTCTCCTGCAGATTTTCACTTCGTCCCAAGCTTCTTGGGCCATTACCTTTTATTTTTGGATATTATGATTTTCCAAAATTTTGTTGAGTTTACTTTGTTTAGAAAAATATGCAATTCCCTGCCATTAGTTCCATTATTTGTGTCCATTCTCTCTTTACAAAGAACATATTATCTCTCTTGTTCACGATTAGAGTCTTTTATTAGAATAACAATGCTAGCAAGACATTTTTACGCAATCACAACTGTGATATAGAACTTAAAGGATATATGTCCTTGGTGTAGATACTGATTTGAAGGAGGCTTTAGAGTTTGTGAAGTTACCGAAGAAATGTTTATCCCTCTACTGTATACTGATATTGATATACATTTCTTATTTATGTATGATGTATGTCGTTAAATCATTGTTTTGAAAGGATCTGTTTAATTGTTTCTGAATATTGACACATTTTCATCTTTTTTGCAATATTCTTGTTCTGGTAACAATTTAATATATAGAACTTCACCGTGTTTTTGTCTCTGTTTTAGGTGCTTCCTGTCATGGTTGATGTAGGGACCAACAATGAGAAGCTGCTCAAAGACCCTTTATGTAAGTATTTTGTTTGTACAGTCATTAAAGTAGTTTTTATAAGCACCTAATAGGGGATGAATAATGATATTTTCTGTAAGAGATAAAGAAGAACACTTTAACCAAAACTATAGTTCTCAAAATGACTAATTTTCCATGTTTTTAGAAACTCTTGGAATTTACCTTGAGAATTTGAGAGAAAACATCTGAACAATGTGATTAAGTTTTATTAGAGTAGCTGAGCACTCATATCTTTGTTGCAGTAGTAATGCTAATGTACTAAATTACTTAGTCAACTTAAATACATCTAACTTAAGAAAAGAGGAATAGTAGATATAGTATGCATCTCATAAATTTATTTGGTAGCTGGTTTTACTAAAACTTCAGATCCTTTGGATAGAATTGTATCTCCTTCCAATTTAGTAATTCCATTCAAGTATGGAACACAAGCAAAACACATGTGATTTCATTTCCCTAAATATTTAGTTTTGGCACTGTCGAATCGGCTGTCAAATTAAGTTCCATATGATATTCTCTTGTCATTTATTATTAAAGTAGTGGCTTTCGAAAAGTGATATTTGCTATTCTGATATGCTGAAAGAAAATAGCAGTGTAGTTGAACAATACTTGAGTGCACTACAACCTACCTATTTAATTCCAATATCGCAATGATGAAATGAATTAGAACTAGAGTCTTGACTCTTCAAAATATTAAGATATCTTCTTTGTGGGGGTAAACATGACCTGAAGTTCTTAGCTTTTGTTTTGAATCTTCGTTCATGCCTTCATGGACAAGTTAATAGAACTTTGTAACTTAAAAGAGTTGTATTTCTCATGCTTCATACATGATTAGTTGTCAATCATTTTTTCAACAGATTTAGGATTGCAACAACACCGTCTAGATGGTGATGATTACTTAGCTGTGATCGACGAATTCATGGAGGCAGTGTTTACTCGTTGGCCACATGTTATTGTGCAGGTGATTAACTGATGAACTTATGTAATATTTTGGTTTTTTCACTGGCTTTTACTTTTCTTGAAATGCTAAAACACTATTAATTTAGTTTGAAGATTTCCAAAGCAAGTGGGCATTCAAGCTATTGCAGCGTTATCGGAACACATACAGAATGTTCAATGATGATGTCCAGGTGATTAGGTTTCTCCCTTTTTATTGTAGAAATTTTGCAACACAGTAACTCTTATTCTATACGTTAGTGATGCCTTTTAGACTGTTAGTGGCATAAAAGTTACACGCATGAATATGAATTGGCATATGCTCTTGAGGAAATATAGACTAGTGAAGCTGTATTTTTGCCTTTGGGATGACTGATAGCACTGGAAACATAGTTCTTTTGTCAAAATTCGAAGCTGCATTCTTTCTCTAGCCAGGTTGCTCTATCAGCTAAGTTGAGGGCCAGCTTCAGTGATGTTCTTGATTGACATTTGATTAGACAGAATAATTTTAGGTTGCACTGTCAATTTTAATAACTACGGAAGTTTCTTAACTGGGATGCTAGGTTGCGCATGAACGGAAATGGGACAGGACACCATGAAATGATATTTTTCAAAAATTTTATGTTCGGAAACTGTGGGGAAACATGTAAATAATTAAAAATGCATGGGTGTATTACTAAATGTGAAAATTATTAAATTTTCATGCACATAACTTTATTGCTTTTTAAAGCATGAAATGTTTGCTTTGCTTGATGATAATGAGAAATTATGGATTCAATTGTTATTAACTTTTAGTTTAAATAAAATATGAAGCTTAGTTTTGCAATAAAATGGGATTGGAGTCCGCTGATTTGAGGAAATGCTTGGAAATAGTTTTCAGAATTTGAAGAAACGAGAACATTTCGTGGAGGTTTCTTTAGATCTTTGTTTCCAAAACACTGATACGCTATGCTGTTGGAATTTTCGTGCTTCCTAGCTGGGATGCCATTAGTTTTGTGGATAAATGAAGTATAAATTGATGGATCTTAAACAGCATAGCATACTGTGCTACTAGTTCTGGGCAATAGCTTAATAGACCTAAAAGAAATTGAGCAGGATCGGCAAATGCTACCTCAGACATAACTTTAGGGAATAGGGAGACACAGTTATGCTAAAATCCCATGTTGATTTGTCTAATGGGATGGGAGTTGACTTCATGATTTCAATGTACAGGGTACAGCTGGGGTTGCTATTGCTGGCCTTTTGGGAGCTGTAAGGGCACAAGGCAGGCCAATGATTGATTTCCCAAAACAAAAAATTGTTGTTGCGGGTGCTGGAAGGTTAGTCGGTGCTGCTTACTATGGATGCATAATGCTTTTGTGAACCTTAAAGCACATGTGCACTGTAAAAGTAAGGATAAAAATGTTAAAAGAACAATTTTGAATCCCTTTGCAGAATTAAGGAGTAATGTCTGCCATCTATTGTTTCACTTTTGATGTTTGGTCAAGTTTCAATTGCTCTGATTTCACTATGGACTTGTAGATGTTATATTCCTTTTGGTTTTGCCTGACACTGAAGTGTTCTTGCTAGAGATCTAAAAGCTAGGTTTGGCTTGTGCAGGAAAAAGAATAGCATATGAACATTTTCAACTTGATGGTGGAAATATAACTATTCTGCAATATTGACATAGTGATGAGCTTGTTATGTGTATAACTGTCAACTTTACAATACGAGGAACTTGATATTTACTGTGTGTTCTATGCTATTAGACTGAAGAATATTCTGCCATTTATAAAATTCTTGTGTATTTTGTACATTTTGTTGCAAATACTATGAACTTACTCTGTTTGTTGTGTTGCATGATGATTCTAGCTGAAGATGTTCATGTCCCTGTGATGTCTTTACTACTCTTATTAATGAAATTGCATTATATTAGTGCTACTGGTGATACTCAGTACTCAAATTGGCCTGAGAGACTGGCTAGTCAAAATATGCATGATGTGGCTTTTTGTTTCTCCCTCTAGAGTTAGCTTTCCTGTTGCATATACAATATCTCAAATTTGCTTACTTCTGTCCTTGTAAATTTACAGTGCTGGAATAGGGGTTCTCAATGCTGCTAGGAAAACTATGGCAAGGATGTTGGGAAATAATCCAACTGCTTTTGAAAGTGCAAGGAGTCAGTTCTGGGTTGTTGATGCTAAGGTATGAAGAACTTTCATCGTAACGTAGATGTGTTGCGGACCTCGCGGTCATGTCCTATGCTCGATTTATGTTTGCTTTCTGATCTGATCAGTATGACACTAGTAGTAATGCATAATAATTACTCATCTTAAGCTCTTTGCATGACCTACTTCTCAATTGTCATCACAGACTAAAACCATTAGATTACTGCAACTAAACCATTTCCCTAAGAGTTTATGTATGAGTGAGTATTAGATTGCTCCTGAAAAGAATCTATACTTGGAGTAAATAAATAAAGCAGCATGCTTTGTTTGCACTATGACTTTCCCCTATGTCGGAAATAATATAAGTGTTCTGATTGGGCCTTACCTATCAACTAAGGTTGTTGGGTTAAGCGGTATGACATGGTAGGGTTTGAATTCTAGCAGCTCCACTTAGTGGATCATATTTCAACATGGTAGAGTGGATATGTGTTGTATGTTCTTGAAGCCCAAGGGACATGTGATGGAGAGGAATAATATAAGTGCTACTATATGGCTTTACTTATTAGGCTATTAGCTTAAGCTTTTGGGTTAACTGGTTCCTTGACACCCTTTAACTGAAAAAAGATAAGGAAAATGAAGATGATTTAGAACACTGTATTATGCTGAAATATCTAGATATAGTAACTTGGAGATTATTTGACTTCAGTCGTTTGGATTAAGCTACTAAAGACAGCACATGTCAAGATAAATAGCTGTTTTAATTCCATCCAGAGCAATTGAAATGAGTTGAGTCCTAAATTTGGTGGGTAAATCCAATATTCAGGAAGAATGGCAAACTGGTGTCCATGAATCTTATGTACTACATAAACATGGTTTGCTCAGATAAGCTGCAGTCTGCTCTCGGCTGTGAATGTTTCATGCAATGACGTACATTAGTGCCAACTTGTTATAAGATCATTTATTTAGTTGTCTAAATTGTCAGAGGTTGTAAGGATCGTCTGTTCTCAGCTTGTCGAATGTTGAAACTCAGTCTCATCTTTGTCATTCAAGCTTGCCTTGGTGCGTATACCCATGTTCATTTCCCTTATTAGATGCTGAATTGCCGTGTATATGCAGGGTCTGATTACTGAAGAACGTGAAGATCTCGATCCAGAAGCCAAACCATTTGCAAGAAAGGTCAAAGAAGTTAACCGTCAAGGATTAAGGGAAGGTGCAAGCCTTGTAGAAGTGGTATGTAAACTTGCACAACGCACATTTACACATTCTATTTGGATAGAATGTGAACTCTATATAAGGACTATAGTACCCATAAATAGTTTTGTATTCTCATTTTGGAAGTCTATGCTGGATAGGTGCGGGAGGTGAAGCCTGATGTTCTTCTTGGATTATCTGCAGTAGGGGGGTTATTCTCTAAAGAGGTATGCGGCGACTTGTTTTTGGTCAATTGGATTTCCTTGTAATGTTATTGATGAATTTTCATTAATTTTATGCTGGCTTTTGTCCATGCCCTGAGAGTTGCATGATAGACCTGAAAAGAAGTTATGAAATGTACTATATCATGTCTTCTGTGCACTATGTAGGTACTGGAGGCTCTCAGAAGTTCGACTTCAACTAGACCATCAATCTTTGCCATGTCAAACCCGACAAAAAATGGTAGTGCACTTTTGCGATTCTGTTTGCTTCTGTTCAGCTCATGAACTCTGTCTAATATTGGCGATTTACGTTTGTCTGTCCTCTCTTTGTTGACAGCTGAATGCACTCCTGAAGAAGCATTTTCAATTGTGGGTGATAATATTATATTTGCAAGTGGAAGTCCGTTCAACGATGTGGACCTCGGTACATATTTTGGGATTCGACTTGTGGCTACTGCATTGCCTTATACACATTTAAGTTCGCTTTAACTCTGGCACTGTTTTTGCTGTTAATCTTGCAGGAAATGGTCATGTTGGCCACTGTAACCAGGGCAACAACATGTATCTTTTTCCAGGGTCAGTTCCTCAACTTCAGTTGGGACATGTATTGTGGATATGAAGCTCTTTTCATTTTTATCCTTGCAAGTATAATATTTCATTTAATGGTTTCATCTTTCTTGCAGTATTGGGCTTGGAACTCTTCTCTCTGGCTCTAGGATTATTTCTGATGGCATGCTACAAGCTGCAGCTGAATGGTAAATATCATGCATCCTTTCTGCATTAGCTCATTATTTCTGATTTGCTTATCTTTTCATTTAATTCTGAGAAAACCATTCATTACCAAAATCAATCACCGAAAATTTCGACACGAATATGGATGGGATTATTGATTTGAATTTTTTTGACCTTACTAAAATCTAAAGCCTAGCTGAATATATGACTGAAGAGGAGGTCTTACAAGGCATCATATACCCTTCAACTTCGAGGTATGCGATAAGTCGCCTTTGTTAAACTTCACTCGCTCTCTAGAGAAAGTATATGAAATCTGTGAGCACTGCTCATGATGTGTTGCTATTCTGCAGAATAAGAGACATAACAAAGCAGGTTGCAGCAGCTGTGATAAAGGAAGCCATAGAAGAGGATCTTGCAGAAGGTTACCGTGAGATGGATGCTCGAGAGCTCCGAAAGCTTAACGAGGTGTGTTTATCCCATAAAACCAAATATTTTTCTAAAGAATGAGTACCCTTTCTCTCTCCCCAGGGGATCATGTTCTTTGAATGAAATGAGTAATCATGCAATGTGCAGGAGGAAATAGTGGAATATGTGAAGAACAACATGTGGAGTCCTGAGTACCCGAAATTGGTATACAAGAAGCCGTGAGCATAGAGTCTTGTAACATATTGAAGGCTGTTCCTTCGATTGCCATGTGTCCTCATTCCTTGTTTTCTCGGTGATATACATGTGTTTCATGCTTCTTTGTCCACTGTCATAATGTGCTTATAGATCTTAACTGTATATATATTCACAAATAATGTATGATATTGAATTTGTTCCGTAACATGTGATATACATGTACAATAGTCATTTGATTTATGAAAGAACACAGTTGAGTTACATTACTCTTTCTCTAATTTGCTGCCGACTTTGTATTGACAATAGTATTGGAGCTTTATAATACCAACAATCAAAAAATATGTGGTTGACTCTGCTTTAGTGAGATTGTAAACTTCTCATTTTATTTGTGTAAAAATCAAGATGTGGGGCAACTGTCAACGGGCTATTGCATTTTGGGTCATACCAATGGATAATAACAAAGAAAAAAGAAAGGGGCTTTGAAACAAATAACCTAAAAACCCATCCCATTTTTGCACAATGTCCTGTTAATAAAAAATTCTAACAGCAAAAACGTGATTTTAATAAATCACTTTCACAAAAGTCCTAAAAACCCCTATTTGTAACAAACTCTTCAAAAAATTCACTCTCTCATTTTCTACAAAGCCGCCGCCGCCTCCCCACTGCCGCCCTCGGTGCCCACCCTTGGTCACCGCCCTCCATTGAGGCTCTCTATCGCCGCCCTTCATCGTCGCTATCCGTCGTTGCCCTACGTTGTCATTCTCCGTCATTCATTCAGATCCACAGTCGATCTAACTCTCAGACCGTCGCCGCTGAGAGTTTCGCCCTCGTATCCGCTGTCGACGCCACCTTCTTCGTCGATCCCGACGTCGCAGACACCGCCGCCAGAAACGAAGCTCGCCGCCGGAATTTAACGAAAACTCGCTGCTAGAACTAGAAAACCGCTGATCTCGCCGCCTTCGCTGTCGTCCGGTGCCGATCTCGCCGACCTCGACCTCAGATCCACATTCCACCGTCGATCTCGCCGACCTCGACCTCATATCCACATTCCACCGTCGTTTTGGTTGATTTTCAATTTTTGATGGCTTGTTCATTTGATTTTCTGTTGAGAATGGACTCGTTTGCTTTGTTTCTGCCTTTATTTTTAGTTTTCAGGCGAGATTTGGGTTTAAACGGCGACGGTCTTGGCATCGGCGGCGAAGCGGTGTCGGAGACGGTTTCCGGTGACAGTATACTATATTGACATTGGTATACTGTGATATACGGTATACTAAGTATATGTGCTGAGGTGGCGGCGGGGCGGGTGTCGGAGACGATTTTCGGTGACAGTATACCATATATTGACATTAATATACTGTGGTATACGGTATACTGGCGATAGAGGTGGTGGCGGGGCGGTGTCGGAGGTCCTTATTCCTCACAAAAGGGGCCCACTTTCTTGAACATTCGAAAATTCAAAAATTTTCCACTCTTGACGGCCTGACGGAACTTCAAATATAAACTAACGCCGTCACAACACCGTGAAACACACACACACACATTCACCGACCGTGACGTTTCTCTGCATAACAGGCACACATCATATAAGGAAACAATTTCGTTCAAATTCAAGCAACCGTCCGTTCCAATTGAAGCTATTTGTTTCCTTCTTGTTTTGCAAATTCATTCCGGAGCTTTGATTCTTCCTCAATTCTTAGGGTTTCTCAACTTGATTTTGAAAATTCCAGCTGTGTTTGGGTTTTTAGTTTCCAAGATGACGACCATGGGAAGCTTAATCGGCCTGGTTAATAGGATTCAGAGAGCTTGTACTGTGCTTGGAGATTATGGAGGTGGTGATTCTACTTTTAATTCTCTTTGGGAAGCTCTTCCTTCTGTGGCTGTCGTTGGTGGACAGGTTTCATCTCTTTCTTCTCTTGTCTCTTTGTAATTTTTTGTTTATCTGGTTACTTTTTGTTTTAGAACCAATAATCTCGGGTAATTTAACAATTTGAAATTTCCTGATGAGCTGCAGAGTTCAGGAAAGTCTTCTGTTTTGGAAAGCATAGTAGGCCGTGACTTTCTCCCTAGAGGATCAGGTATATGCAATTTTTCTCTTGGATTATCGTGAAAGTAAATGAAAGCTTCTTTCTTGTTGACTTCTTTAGGATGAATTCCTGCAGGGATTGTGACGAGAAGACCTTTGGTTTTGCAGCTTCATAAGACCGAAGAAGGTTCACAGGAGTATGCCGAGTTTCTCCATCTCCCCAAGAGACGTTTCACTGATTTTGGTGTGTTGCACTATGCTTTGATAAAACGGAAAAAATGCAGATGCATATTTCATTTGCTTGAATCCATTGCATTATCTTGAAAAGATTGGGTAGATAAGTCTGAATTGATAACAATATATATTAAGGTTTTCACATCACTTGCAGAGAGCAATGTTAGATATAGTGTCATGTCTGCCATTGCTCTATGCAAGTGATAAAAACTTAATATCTATTATCAATTATGACTTATCTCCTGAACCCTCTCAAGTTACTGCAGAAATCGACATAATTGGTCCCAATCCCTGGATTAACCAAATGAAATATATGTGCAGTATTTCCTCGCTGATCCATTGAATTGGGAATATCTGTTTACGTGTACACCTGATTCTGTAGATTCTCATTCCCGTTTCTTTTCTTTGTGCAGCCTTGGTTCGCAAGGAAATTCAGGATGAAACAGATAGAGTTACAGGGAAGACTAAACAGATCTCTCCTGTTCCCATTCATCTTAGCATCTACTCACCCAACGGTCTGTAATTATTGTTTTTCTTCTATTCTGTTAGTATATGCAGCCATGAAATGCTTTAGGGGAATAATAAGACATGATGGTCCTTAATTTTGCAATTAGTAGCTGAATGTTGTAACATGAACTGATTTCCCTTCTCTCTTCATTTCACAGTTGTCAACTTAACCTTGATTGATTTACCTGGTTTGACAAAAGTTGCTGTTGGTACGTCTTGCTCATTCTTGTAAATTTAACTTGCAAATGTGTTCTACTCATATCCCAGCCTTCATTGGAATGCATTCTTTTTCTTAGAGGGACAGCCAGAGACTATAGTTCAAGACATTGAGACCATGGTCCGCTCTTATGTTGAAAAGGTAATCCAGTCTGTCAGCATGATATCTTATTTTTAGTTCGATTGTTTTATGTATTCCTACTCTGTTATTTGTCTTTAGCATCACCAGCAAGCAAGTTGTAGGTGAATTTTGTATAAGTTATGGGCATTTCCTTGTACAAAAGAAGCTGGTCAAACTCTTAGGAAGATTAGGTTCTCAGAAAGTCTTGTAGACTTGTTTTGGAATCTTGGTGTTAAGCAAAGGCCTGGTTGTTTTGAAGAAAATGCTGTTTCTCAGCTGCTTAAATTGCGGACTTGTGGATTTGCGGGAACTCGGATAAATTTTTGACGTCTGATATAGAATTGGGGAACTCAAAATTTGATGTATAAAAATCTATGTTTCTATATTGCATGTTACTCATCTCTTAATTGATCACTGTACAATATGTCAATATCTACAGCCAAATTGCATCATACTTGCCATCTCTCCAGCCAATCAAGATATTGCTACATCTGATGCTATCAAGCTTTCTAGGGAAGTTGATCCTACAGGTGTGTAGTAGCTCCTTTTGTGGTCTATAACTCTATTCTAGATATACTATTGAGATCTAGATGATTCCTGGCTGGGTCTTATCTTATTAATTGTATATTGCAACTTTTAAGGTGAGAGAACATTCGGTGTGTTGACAAAGCTGGATTTGATGGACAAAGGAACTAATGCTCTAGATGTAACTTCACATTCACTGTCTCCATTTAAGTATTATTTGTATTGATTAAAGTTTCATATCTAACCTGTTTAGTTCTGTTCTTGCTCAAGGTTTTGGAAGGAAGATCTTACAGGCTGCAACATCCTTGGGTTGGGATAGTGAACCGCTCACAGGCAGATATTAACAAAAATACTGATATGATTGTTGCAAGGCGCAAGG
>CAOJBJ010043568.1:0-13859 GCA_948291685.1 Euphorbia celastroides
TAAACCAAATTTCAATACAAAAATATTATAAAGAAAATGTATTAAGAGATTTGTCGGCGGCTGAAATTTGAATATCATGGCTAACATATGAAAGGGATTAGCCAGCGGGTCTAATATTTGCAATATTGTCTTATATTTGTCAGAATAAATTGCATTTACTAGAAATTATTAGTGATATGTATCTTGTTGCATAAAGTAATTGTTGGAGTTATTTAAAATAAGAATAACTCATCAAGGTTTGACGGAAACAAATTATCAAAGTCAAGGAAAAAGATTGAAGGTCCAAACCATAAGACTAAGAAGATCTTGGACCAAGGACAAAGACGGAAGTCCGAAACAGAAGAAACCAAAGATCCAGACTCAACACAACTCCGGAACCAGAAAGGCTTAAGACTTAAACTATACAAGTTCCAAAGTCTAAATGAAGCCCCAGACTCTATGCAACTCCAGTAATGAGACAAGAGTGAAGTCTCAAAATGGAAGTCAAACCATGATGTTGCTCTAAGTTCTCATCAAAGGAAGATAAGAGTGTGAGAGATATCATCTCCTATATCTTCATCATGAACTGAAGCATCAAGCGCTCCTGTAGGTCCCGTGTGGCTAATTTACACGTGTCAGGGGGTGAATGACTTTTATGGTTTAAAATTAATTAAAAGCTCAAATTAAAATACCCTGTTTTAAGTCAGCAGAATAGTGGTTCCGCTGAAGCAACACTTGCACTGATGACTGGTCAGTCAGCGAGGTTGTTCACGCTGAGAGTTTAGTTTGAGAGCACGCTGACAGTTTTTAAATAAAACAGATAATAAAGTGAAAAGTAAAGGATAAGAAAATCTTCATTCAGTGATTTTATCCTGGTTCAACAGTCTGTGCCTACATCCACTCCCCGGATACCCTCTCCGAGATAAAATCCACTAAGTGACTCCTAGTCGGCGGAGAAGCCTTCTTACAGAGTTATACTAGTTACAGAGTACCCTCCTCATCAACCTAAACTCTCGAGTTGTACCAGCTACAGAGTTCCTCCTTTGCAACCTAAACTCAAACTCATTGAATGGATTCTACAGAGTTGTACCAGTTATAGAGTACCCTCCTCAGCAACCTAAACTCTAACCCACTGAATGGATACCCTCTCCACTCAGTCTACTCAGCTTGAAAACAGATTTAGCATCACACCTAGCTATTACAACTATTCTTAAGACAAAGCAGAAATTCAGTTCTCTCAACAGACCCACGATTGAGCTTTTTCGAAAATTACTTTGAGCAGAGATTTCAACAGATTTTTGGCTTAAACAATTTTCTGGATAGCTTTCTCTTCGAGTCTTCACCCTTTTATAGAGAGATTCTGAAAGTAGCCATTGGGTCTTCTAAACGGCTAGATTTGTTAATATGAGATTAAGAATTTTCCTGTTTACAAACAAGGCTTCCTTTTAATCCAACGATTAATCTTGATGAAAACTTCCTCTACAATCTTTCGAATTTTGAAATTGTAGACTTTGAGGTTGTTGGCATGATTTGATTGGTTCTGCGAAATTCTGGCAGGTTTTCCTCGTAGCAGGTACTGTGCGCGGCGGTGTCAGATGCGCGCTTTTGTCCTTTCCTGGTTTTCGCCATACTCTGTTAGATTTGCCTTTTTGTCGGAGTAGAGTAGCTGTCAATAAGACAAATTGACTTTTTAATTTGACCAAGGCTTCCTCGATATTCATTTTGATACGTCAGCATTAAATTCCACCAGTGAAGTTTCTCCACTTGCTTAATCGCGAGACTTCATCGCTGAGCAACATAAGCCAAAGCAAAACTTCATCCTTCAGCGAGCTGGTGCGTCAGCGGGCTTCGGGCATCAGTGAGACTGGTCCAACAAAACCAAATAGGGGCCTTCCCAGTTTGATCCAAATTTGCCTTTTCCCTCTCTAGTATGTGACGTGTTGGAATCTTTCAAAGCGAAATCTCCAACTTTCAAGCGGATTTAACGAACCTTCCTGTTGTGGTATCTCGCAATTCTTGCTTTATAGGCCGCCATAAGTATGCTAGCTCGCTCCCTCCTTTCATCGAGGTTATCCAGATGATACCTCAGGTTGATGTCGTTATCCTTCGCATTGTAATATTGTATCTGGTATGATGGGGCTCCAATGTATAACCACCTTAACCCCATAAACAAGCGAGAAAGGTGTTTCGCCTGTTGTGGTGCACGAAGTCGTTCTGTAGGCCCAAAGGACATTGATCAATTCATCCGACCAAGCTCCTTTCCTCTCTATCACCCGCTTCTTCAAGCCTTGCACAATCGTTCAATTGGTGACTTCCTTCTGTCCGTTGGTCTGAGGATGGGCTACTGACAAAAAAACATTGTCAATTTTCAACTTTTCATAAAATTTCAGGAACTTTGAAGAAGTGAACTGAGTGTCGTTGTCTGACACGATCTTGTGAGGAATTCCAAAACGAGAAATAATTTTGTTTTGCACAAAGTCTATTATCCTCTCTGGTGTGATTACGCTGAGCGCTTCCACCTCAACCCACTTTGTGAAGTGGTCAATCGCTACTACAATAAACTTTCTTTGTCTAGAAGCTTCCGGCATCAGACCCACAATGTCGATTCCCCACTGCATGAATGACCAATCGATTTTAAGAGATTTCTGTAATGCTTTGGGAATATGTATCTTTTTGGAGTGCACTTGACACTGTTGGCATTGTTGGACATATTCATCGACATCTTCTTTCATCGTCTCCCAGTAAAAACCTGTTAAACTTGCTTTCCTCAACAGCGTATCTGTCGCCTGATGAGAGCCGCAATCTCATTCATGTAACTCTTCCAATATTCTTTTTCCCAGAGTCCTATCAACGCATCTTAACCAAGAGTTAGCATAACTCTTTTTGTACAACTCGTCATGGATCATAATGAAGGGCATTGACTTTATGCTGATCTTTGCCGCCTCAAATTTATCTTCCGGGAGAATGTCATTGCATAAGTAGTTTACGATTGGAAATCTCCAATCATCCTCCTCGAACCGAATCGCAAGGACTTCCCTGATTTCATGCACTGGATATTGCAAAACTTTGTAAGGACATTCTAAATGTTTCTAGCCTTCTTCACTAGCTGCAAGTTTTACCAAGGTATCAGCTTGTACGTTCTCCGCTCTTGGGATATTTTTGACCTTTCAGGCGGTTCCCTTTGCTTCCAGCTTCTCTATCAGGGTGCGCACCTTTGACAGGTATTTGGCCTTGCATGGCTCTAATGTTTTATAGCATCTGTTAATTTGGTTGGAAATTAACTTTGAATCACTCCTAAAACAGACTTTGTTAGGAGATATTTCCAGCGCCAACTCTAGGACTTTGTCAGGAGATATTTTTGCTGCATTATTCGTGGGTGAGAATCCCAACTTTGCTCCCACTATATATACTCCCAAACCGGCTCCATCTTGTCTAGAAGCTCCATCTTCATAGATCGTCCAAGTCTCTGATTTGACTTCTGGTTCCGGCTCAAGACCCACAAACTCTGTGACGAAATCAGCCAGTATTTGGGCTTTCTACACCTGGCGCCCCTCGAAATGTAAATCAAACTCGCTTAAGGGAATCGCCCAATCAGCTAAACAACCTGACATTTCTGGTCATTGAAACACTTTCTTGAGCGGATAGCTTGTTCATACCACAATGGAGTGAGCTTGGAAATAAGGTCTTAATCTTGTAGATGAATGAACTAACGCCAGTGCTAGTTTTTCAATCTTTGGGTACCTTAACTCCGCATTTCGCAAGACTTTACTGGTGTAATAAACGGGGTATTGTTCTTGCCTGTCTTCATGGATAAGCACTGTTCCAACCGCCTCATCTATCGCTGCCAGATATAGATACAAAGTCTCTCCCTCTATCAGTGGGCTTAGGAGAGGCGAGCTCGATAGGAACTTCTTTATTTCTTCAAACGCCTCTGACAGCTTTCATCTTAGTTAAACTTGTTGTCTATTTTTATCGCCTTATAGAAAGGCATACACCTCTTTGCTGAAAAAGAAATGAATCTTCCTAGTGCGTTGATTTTCCCGTTCAACCTCTGCACTTCATTGAGCTTCTTAGGAGGCTTCATATCTAAGATGGCTTTAATCTTTTCGGGATTGGCTTCTATCCCATGTTGAGAGATCATGAAACCCAAGAACTTGCCTCCTTTTACTCCAAAGACACACTTCTCTGGGTTCAACTTCAGTCGGTAAAGATTGAGCCTTTCAAACACCCGCTGAATATCCTGCGCATGGCTAACCTCGTCTTTGCTATTGATGATCATATCATCAATGTACACTTCCACCGTATCTCCCATGTAATCTTTAAACATTTCGTTGACCAAGAGCTGATAAGTTGCTCTAGCATCCTTTAGACCAAACGGCATTACTGTGTAACAGTAGATGCCTCTATGTGTGATGAACGAGGTTTTCTCCTCGTCTTTGTCATCCATAGGTATCTGGGTGAATCCCGCCTTAGCATCAAGGAATGAAAAGATAGCATAACCAGCTCTAGAATCCACCAACTGATCTATGCTAGGAAGGGGGTAACTATCTTTTGGTGTGGCTTTGTTGAGATCAGTAAAGTCCAAGCACATACGATACGCCTCAGACGATTTTTTGACCAGAACAACATTTGCAATCCAGTTGGGATACTGGACTTTCTTGATGTGGCCAAGACGGAGTAGCTTGTCAACTTCTTCATCGATCGCCTTTTGTATATCTGACGCCACTCTCCTTCGCTTCTATTTCACCGAGTTGGATCCCGGCTCAAGCTTAATACTGTGCTTCATGATTTTGGGCCTTACCCCTTCAATATCTCCATCCGTCCATGACTTCGGGCCTTACCCCTTATATATCTTCAACTCCTTGTCTGGCGCTATAAGGAATATTTCAACTTCTTCTGCCAGCTCGGGTCGAGCTTTTTCTTCATCATCAGATGATTCAGTAATTTCTTGCACTGATTTATCTTCTGCTGTAAGAGAGGCCAAATAAACTTGTTACGCTTTGGAGGGGTTTCCGATGGCTATTGCTACACCTTTCTTGGTCGGAATTTGTAACACCATGTATAGGGGATTGATTAAGGCAGCACATCTGCATAAAAATGGTCTTCCGAGAATAACATTGTATCTAGTGTTAAGGTTAGATATTGTAAATTCAATTTCAGCTTGGTAATCATGCTTCAAATCACCGACTACAACGTCCATCCTGACATCTCCTAGCGAATTCCCAGCAAAGCCACCTACCCCTACAATAGGAGAAGTTTGGGGTTGCACTCGACTTGAGTGTACCCCCAGCTTATCAAACACCGACTTATAAATCATGTTTACTGAACTGCCAGTATCAATGATTACTTTTGCCACTAAATACCCCTCAATGACAGCTTCTATAACTAGAGGGTCTGCATGCGGCTGGTTTACCATAGTGACTTTTCGATACGCCACATTGACTTTGGAATCGTCAGAATACGGTGAAATCGCACTCCTAGAACTTCTTGCTTTCTTTTGAGGCAGTTCAAATTCTGGTCCGCCCGTAATGACTAAAATTTTGCCCTTATATTGCCTTTTCTTCCGGGCTTCTCCGTCGACTTTCTCCTCCTCCGTTCTAGGTTTATTTACTGTCTCTTTGTTTATTCCTTGAACAAACTAGCTAAATTTTCCTTCGTTGATCAAGGAATAAACCGTCTCATCTAACACTTTGCAATTGTCTATAATATGTCCTCTGGCTTGATGAAACTCATAGTACTTATCCCGCTCTGATCCAAGCACCACTCCATTTGGTATTTTGGGGAACTTGATATTCTTCTTCTCCGGGCTTTCTTTGATTGCGAGTAGAATCCGGCTCAACGGTGTATTGAGTTGAGGATGATCCGAGTGCTTGTTGTCGAATCGCGGTCTATTTCTTCCAAAGTCACGTGAAAGGTTTGGTCGGCCTTGTTCTCTCCTTCTGTCGTCACGTAGAGGGTTTTCCCGGTCTTCTTTCTTTCTCTTCTGCCAGTTTAACTCATCAATCTCCACCAAATTATTAGTAATGCCGATAAGCTGTGTCATTTCAGTCGCCCTCTTAGCTATTATTTTATTCTGCAACTTCTCACTCCTTGTTCCTCTCACCATAGCTTTCTTTTCCGTTTTGGATTCAAATCGCGCACATTAAGCGCAACCTCATTAAAACGCTAGATAAAATCTCTCAACGACTCATCCGGCCCTTGAATTATTTCATGCAACTGCCGACTGACAATGCCAGCAGGTACAGATCCCATAAAGTGCTTGTAAAATTTTTCGTTGAGGTCATCCAAGATTTTAATAGATTCAGTCAGTAAACGACTATACCAAGCTGCAGCAACGCCATCCAACGAGCTGGAAAACCACCTACACTTGTACGCTTCATTTGCACCAACAATGTCCATCCTGTTGGAATAGTCATTAACATGAAAATATGGATCAGTTCAGTCGTCGTACGCCTTGAATAGCACACTCAATTGCTCTAATATTTTCTTGGGCTGCCTTGCGATTTTCAATCTACCGAGCTCTTTTTACACGTAATAATATTTCTGGCGATCTTGGTTGATTGGGTCAGAAAACTCATTTCCATCCATGTCTGCAATTATGATTTCCCCTCGACTGAAGACTTTTTTTAACTACAAAGGATCCTTCCCAATTTGGCATGAATTTCCCTTTAGGATCGACATGCGTCGAGTTTGATTGCTTGAGGACCAAGTCTCCTTCTTGTAATTTTCTTTTGGCAGTCTTAACCTTATGGTTGTAGGCTCGCACCATCCTCCTTTGGTATGTTTGCAAATTATCTAAAGCCTTATGCCGCTTCTCGTCGATTAGTGTCAACTGCTAATACCTGTCTCTAGCCCATCCTCTTCTAGCTTAGCTTCAAGGGCTACACGTAATGACCTTATCACTACTTTCATTGGAAAAACTGCCTCCATTCCATAAACCATTGAAAATGGGGTCTGATTAGTAGGGGTTTTGATGCTCGTGTTGTATCCCCACACCGCATATGGCAACTTCTCTAACCATTTTTTGTACGTGATTACCGTCTTGGACAATATCATCTTCATGGATTTGTTTGATGCTTCTACTGCTCCATTGACTTGTGGTCTGTATGGGGATGACTTATGGTGTTCAATCTTATATTATTCCAACAATTGAGCAGTTTCTACTTGAAATTGAACTCCATTGTCTGATACTACATGATGAGACCCCAATATGCCAATATGCCAATATGTCATACTTCCCCCAAAATTAAAAAAAAAGCCATTATATTTAGAATAAAAAAGCCACAAAAGTTGTTTCGGCTGTAAAAAATGCTACCTTGACTCGAGATCATTTTGGTCTAGAAATGTCTAAAATTGCTCTTTAAAGTCGCAAAATGATCAAAATATTCTTTAAGGCCCAAAAATGAAAAAATTTCCCTTGAAGCCTGAAAGTGATGAATATATCCTTTCTAACTAAAAATGACAAGCATGCTCTTAAATAGAAAAAAAATTGACAAAATGAATTTTTAAGCTTGTGAAGCTCTTAAATAGACCAAATGCATTAAAACTCCTCTCAAACTGGCACAAAATGTCGGATTCCCTCCTCAAGTTAGAAATGGGTCTATTATCCCTTTATGTTGGTAAAAATGAACCGATTAGCTCCCGTAATACCACATGTCAAAATACGATTGGTTTGATTTTCAAAGATGTCATTTTTTTATTTTTTCTATACAATTAGAAGTTGACACGTGATATTAAGGGGTTTAATTGGTTCATTATTGCTAACATGAGAGGTGTATATAGGCCCTTTTCTAACTTGAGGGGAGAATCTGACGTTTCGTGTCAACTTGGAGGGTGTTTTGATTTATTTAGCCTTTTGAATAAGCCAAAAGTACCTCTAAAATCCAAAAATTCACTTAATAATAATAATAATAATAATTTAAAATTAAAAAATATTTCACAAGGACTTTTTCGAAAACTTGTCAAACCATATGACATGTTGTGTAAGTTTATCCATTTAAAATCTCATATGAAAATGGTCGTGTACTGTATTCATGTTTAAACCAATATTGTTACATATCATTAGAAGGTAGTCTTTGCTAAAGTCGCATGCGCAATAAAAGTTTTGTCTAACAGTTAGGTGATAACACACTTTCATTAGATTATATAAAGCGATACAATAGTCTGATATAGAGTCGATTTAGAATATTTTTTCTATATTGCCTTCCTAACAAATTTTATTTTCAAGTTTTTCAGTTAAGCAGCAAATATTAATTTTAAAGGTATAAATCAGCTTTTGATTACCATGAATGATTAAAATGCAATATCAAATTCAAAATTTCCACAAAAAAAATTGTGGAACAACCTGATGAATTTCCGTAATAAGCCATATGTCAAGTTAAAGTATGTTATTTACCTTGTTAAGTAACTAACATTTATATCACAAAATGTATGAGTTAACTCTTTTTAATTTACAAAAATATAAGATTTTTTTTAGCTCGACTGTTTATTTTTTATGCAATAGGTAATTTTTGTACAAATTGAGATGGAAAAAAACTTTTAAGAGGAAGGCAGTGAAATTTTTGAAATCGGAAATGATGCAACGTAGGGGCTGAAGGAGTTCATCGTCGAAAAACTAACCGAGAATAGTGGAATACCGATTATAATTTTTCTAGAATTCGAATAGGACCGTATTTCTTCAAGAACCATTCAATGATCTAATAATAAAGTCAGCTTACATGTAAATAAAAACTCACTTAGTAGTCTCCATCGAAGACGGCATGGCGGAAGACGGGAAGGAGGACGTTGAGGCGTGCAACCGGAAGCCTTCCTCCACCAAGTGTTCGAGCAAGCCCTTCCACTGCCAAGTGCGCAAGCAAGCCCTTGAACCATCATGTAGGTCCCTTTGGGCTAATTAACACGTGTCAGGGGGCTGAATGACTTTTTGAGTTAAAAATTTGATTAAGTCAGTATTATCAAAAACTGAATTTATCAGCGAACACTGAATCCCGCTGATGATATACCTTCGCTGATAACTTGGTCAGTCATTGAAGTTATATCGGTTGAGAGTTTGGATGTTCAGTACACTGATTTGAGTAGTTTGAAAACGAGCAGTTAAAGTAAAGAGATAGCAATAAGAAGAACTTCACTCAGCGATTTTATCCTGGTTCAGTAGCCTGTGCCTGCATCCAGTCCCCGGATACCCTTTCCGAGATTAAATTCACTAGTGACTCCTTATCGGCGGAGAAGCCTTCTTACAGAGTTGTACAGGTTACAGAGTACCCTCCTCCACAACCTAAACTTTAACCCACTGATTGAATACCCTCTCCAATCAGTCTGCTCAGTCTTTAAGAAAATTGAATTTTTGCTTATCACATAAGTGAGTAAGCGATTACAACAGATGTGGGTTTTTGCGTTCTAACTCTCTCTCAGATTTCTAAAAGCAGAGTGTGAGCTTTATGAAAATTGCTTGAGTGATGACTTTGACAGAGTTTCGGCTATTGCAATTTTCTTGGTTGTTTTTGCCTTCATGTCTTCATCCTTTTATAGGCCAGCATCTGAATGTAGCCGTTCAATCTCTCTAACGGTTGGATTTGCTAATTTCTGATTAATAAGTTAGCCGTTTTGACACAGAGCTGCCTTTAATCCAAAATTAGCAGTTGATGAAACTTCTTCGGCAATCCGTTGATTTGAAATCGAGAAATTAAGGTTGCTGTCACAATTTGATTGGCTTTGCACGGATTCTGACATTTCTCAGTCTGTGCGCCGCGGAGTCAGACTGGTGTCTTTGCCCTTTTCCGAGTTTCTGCCATACTTTGTTAGTTTTCCCTTTTTGCCGGAATAGAGTAGCTGTCAATAAGACAAACTATTTTTTTAGGTTGACCAAAGCTTCCTTGAATTATGTTCTACTTTATCAGCGTCATTGTCTATCAGTGAACTTCTCCAATTTGCTTTATTGTGGAACTTCTTTTGCTGACCAATCCTTGAGCCAGAGCAAAACGACCTTCAGCGAGCTAGCGCGTCAGCGAGCTTTGAGGTATCAACGAGACTGATCCAACAATCTCCCCCATTTTACGATGGCAATCCTGAGAAGAATCTCAGCTCAGCGAGGATACTAACTTATCTTGAGAACTCCCTTAGAAGAGATGGCCTCAGGCTTCCAAGATATCTCCCCCATAAGAGTTGCTTCTTTCTTATCTGCAAAAAGTTAGTTTTCACAAGAATAAAACATATGGAGTTAAAAAGATTTTAACTCACTGATAGAAGAATTCATTCATTCTCATTGATCAAAAAGATTGTTTATAAGTACACTGAATTACAATGAGAAATGAAAAATAAACCTGGCTGACTACTTCTTCTTCTTTTGCTGCTGGGATCTCTTCTCCTTCTCCCCCATTGCATTCGCAGAATAATCTTCAATTGTTGCAGAGGCAAATTGCTGAAAGCTTTCCAAGGACTCTTGGAACAGTTGTAACTGCCCAGTGATTGAGGGATCAAGCTCCTTGACAAGCTCCTTAAGTCCTTCCTCAGTGATAAGATCTTAATCTTTTAGCTCATTCAGCACTTATTTCAGAGCACGAGATTGTCACATCAGTGTCGAATGGAGTTGAGAGAAGAATTGATTCAGCATCTGCAGAAGAGGAGTAATATATGCAGTGAAAGCACTTGGCAGTTGCTGTAGTTCAGCTTCAATCTCCTTGAAGTATTTGTCATATGATTTAGCACGCTGATCAAAAAGATCAGTAGACTGTTTGATTGTTGTTGTATGTTGCATTGTAGTATCTACTTTACTGGAGATAATTGACAGAGTAGTGGAGTAGTCTTTTGGCTGAGGAACTGTCACCTTTAAATTAGCAAACTTCTATTCAAGTGAGGAGACTGAAGTTTCTACCTTCTTCAGAGTATCCGCCTTGATCTCATTGAACTTGTTGCAGATGTTATCTTCATGTACAAACAGTTGCCTCATTGCATCTTACAGTTGATTAGCATTTCTGTTCTCCTCCCTAACATACCTCAGAATCTGGGAAAACTCATCTGAGTATTCCAGCTTTTCAATCAGCTCTTTCATGGTAGTCAGCAGAGCCTGATGCACCAGATCTTCTTGCTCCTTGAGCTTCTTCTGTTCAACACTGAAGTGGTGGAACTGCTCCTCTTATCTGTGAAGACTGTCTTTAGTCAGCACTAGCTCAGTTGTAGCTTCATCGAATGAGGGCTTTAGTTTTGCAGGTACTTTCTTAGCCAAGTCTTGGCGAGTTGGGAGATTCGTAATGTGGCACAGAAGCTGATTGACGATTTCAGAAAGCATCAGCACTGATGTACCCACAGACTCAGGCATGTGAAAGGAGCTTTGATTGATCATATGAAGCTTGATGTTGTAGACCTCAGCATTGAGCTTGTCCAGAGCATGAAAGATACGCCCTTCTATATCATGAGTAGAGCATCGGGGCGAATCTGGATTTGAAGCCTCAGTCTGGACAGCAGCCAAACTTCCTTCTCCCATCCTCTTCTTCTTCTCCATCATCTCATTACCAAAGATGTCTGTTTTGATCCACAGATCAATCTCCTTGTTGGTTTTAAGATGAGGATACTTGTGCTTGATCACCATTCGGATCATTGGATAGACCCCATCACCTTCCCAGTGCTTTGTTGTTGGTTCATCAGCATGCTCATCTTTATTATCTTGCTCTGTTCTCTTCTCCTGTTCATCCATCTTCTTCTCTATCAGCTCCAAGATTCTTCATCTGAAGTTGAGTGTAATGGTTCACTTCCAACTTCAGTGAGCACAACGCTTGACTTGTGTGGAGGAAGAGGTTGAGTGGATACTGGAGGAGTAGCTTTGGGTTGCACTTTAGCTTGTTTGATTGAGCCTTGAGAAGAGCACTGATTCTCTCCTGCTCTTTCTTCAGAGCTTTAGATTGCATCTTTAAACTCTGAATGCTTTCTTTTTTCTCCTTGTCTTCATTTTTCTTCTTCTCAGCGGCCTCACCTGCCTTCTTTGTCTCAGCTTCCTTGGCCAACTACTCTATTCTTTGAGCTTCCTCTTCTTCTTTCTTCTTTTTCTCAGCCTCAGCGGCTGCTGACCTTACTGCTTCACCAAGCATAGCTTCCTCAACTTCTCTTCTCTTTTTAGCAGCTTCTTCATCAGCTTGGGATTTAGCTGACTCGGCCTTTACCCTTCCTTTCTGTGCTATTTCTTTCTCCAACCTCTCAACTCTCTGAGTGATAGTCTCAGTATCTTCATCTACTTGAGCGCTGGATCCCTGAGCTTGCTCTTCTGCTGAGGGAAGTTCAACTTCAGAGACAGTAGCATCAATGCGATGCTGAAGCTCTTCAGAGACTTTGATTTTGATTTCTGTTGACTTCTCAGCCTCAACAACAGTCTCATCTATAGGCTTGAGACCTCTCTTATTGAGCTGCACTTTTCTCCTCTCTCCAGTATGAGGCTTCTTTGCAGCCTTGGGTACCTCAGCAAACTCTCCCTACCCTTCTTCTCTAGCTCTCTTCGACTCCTCTGCCTCCTTTACTGCTAAATAGTTGTCGATTTCAACATCATAGTCAACTTCAGCAACATCAACAGGATATACCTTATACAGAGGCTCTGACTTGGGAGTCCCCTTCTTGTACTTGAAGGGCACACCATGGGAAAGGCCTTCCCAGTGGTTCTGGCCCAGAACTGCTCCGTTGATGTAGCCTCTGCCAGACAGATCAACTTCGTAGATCATTAAGATCAGGGTGATCAAAGGACCGTAGAAGAGATACTGTTTGTCCCCATCAGATACCTTTTTCATGCGTTCAGAATGATCAGCAACCAGTTCAGTTGCTTTCCTTGCATGATGTGATACATCAACACTTTCTCAAAGCTTGATGAACCAGTGGCGCTCCCCTTCTTAGGCACCAGCAGCTTCACGATCAGCTCATGTGCTGCTCTGACATCTAGGGAGAAACTAGAGGATTTGATCTCTACACTGACATAATCAGCAGGCATCACAAAATCTCTGGGAACGTACACATCCAATTCATCTCTGGCGTGTCTGAGCTCAGTCCCTTTCAGCGGCAATCCAGCGATATACGATATCAGCTCTGGAGTAACTACTATCCTTGCTCCAGCGACTTTTGTGAAAAGGACGTCTGGAAAAATTTCCACAATGTACATGTTGGTGTAGAACTGCTTCACCAGATTGACATGTATCTTGTTCGGTAGAGTGAGAAACGTCCTCAGCCTTTGCTTCTTGATCCAGTCTCCGTACACTGGATGAGTCACTAGAAAATCAATGTCGATCTGAGGAGTTTTTTCAACTTCTACTTTGTCCTCGTCGTAAGGAACTCCAAAAACTCGAGTCCCCTTTTTCAGTTTTAGAAATCTCACTGATTGAACAGAGAGATGAGCTTCAACTACTTCCTCGACCTGAATCGCATCGTGAGTGATGAGTTCGTGACTTCTGGCCATTTGTTTCTGAGAATTTTAGAGAGAAACGAAATTAGGGTTCTTAAGAGATTCAGAACTTAAGAAATTTTGAGAGCGTAAAGAATTCTTCCCTTTCGTTTCTTTTTTAAGTAGAGGTTGAGTCTGAATCCGTGTGAAATTCCACGTGTCTTCATCTAGGTCAGTTTCTCAAAAATTTATGGTGAGATGAGAAATAACCGACATAATAATGGTTGAGTTAAAAGCGGTAACTGCCCAAGGACATGCCCAATAACTGTTCAAATTCATCTGGTAATTACATTTTTACCAGGTTAATTTGGCAGGTAATCGGTCTTACACAGTGTCGAGAGTCAGTAATATGTTACCGTTTTATCCATATCAGCGTTGACTGATTAGTCAATAGGATTTGACATCCCATTCAACTCTCTCAGCTTACTGAACCTTTCTTTCGCCAGTGGTTTGGTAAATATGTCAGCGC
>CAOJBJ010044125.1:0-14326 GCA_948291685.1 Euphorbia celastroides
TGTTTTTACTATCTGTTTGATCATTGTGTTATATATGAAAACTAATGCCTTTTTAGAACCGCGATGTAGAAGTTCCATTAATATTAATTTACTTAATTTTTACTAAAGATACAAAAAGACAAATTATTGAATAACATAATAATCATATGCGTAAGTGCATAGTACCAAGACCAAATGATCAAACAATTAATTTTATATTTTTCAAAAAAAAAAAGTTATTGAGAGTTTTTAGATGGATACTAAACTTTTGCGACTAATGTTCAACTTATTCTAAAAATCAATTAAACATTCACACCATTCTAACTGTTCCATGTGTAAAATATACCTAATTTATTTTCTTCCTCTTTTTCTTCATTTTATGGATTTGCTACTATTAAGTTCAAAAATTACATATTGCATCCAAGAGAAAAGACAATATTTGTCCCTCTTACTATTCTGGGCATGGCCGAGTTTGGGCGGGTTCGGACTGAGCTTGGGCGGGTTCGTGATGGGTTTAGTCGAGCCTCATAAAAAAATACATAATCCAAGCCCGGTCCATGGGTCTAAGAAATATTTTTAATAATAATATTTGTTATTTTAAAAAATATTAAACATATAATTTTTTAAAAAAATATTAAATAAAATTAAAATAATTTACAAAAAATATCATTTAACATCTATATTTTATAAAAAAAGTTCAAGTGTAGTTGAATTTGATGATTACATTAAAAATTATTTATATTGAGTATAATAAATATATCATTGATACATATTTTACACCTTATTGAAAATGTCGGACTAGACTTTAACTTTAATACAGAAACCAAGCCTAACCCATACATTATTTGGGCCTAAAGGTTGGGTTAGACCAGGCTTCTATTCCAAAAATTCTTGTCTAAGCCCACTCCACTTGCCTCGAGCTTGGGCAGGTCTTGCGAGTCGTGGACTATATATATATATATATATATATATAAATCATAATCTCAACAAGTTTACTCGTCCAATCTCAGAATTTAAACGCCATTGTTTTACATGAAAACAAACTACAATACAAATTTCATAAATCAATTTAATAAAAGAACAAATATGGTAGGTAGGTGCTTGGCCAAAATGTCTTCTACATTGCAGAGGCGTGTTGGCTAAAGAACTCTGCATTGGTGCAGGCATTTTTATCAAATATTAGCATAATTTTTTATTTTATTTACTTTTTCAAGGGGCATATTTGTATTTTCAACCAAATATAATTCTGACTGTATTTAGCAATTTCAAAAAAAATTATTAAGATATTCAACCAACCCATGCCCACAACTTTAGATCAAATTTGGATGTATTCAGACAAAATTTTTAGTGAACCAAATAAACAACAAAAAAAAAAAAGCCGGTCAAACTTTCATGTCCAAATGTACTTTGTGTTAGCTTCAGCATCAATACTAATTAGATAATGAATACAAAAATATTGTTATGAAATGCTAAATCAATAGAGGTAGAGTTTTTTGTACACATTTAACAATACTACATACTCTTTATGTATAGTGTACGGTAATACACATTCACTGTGAGTTAATAAAAACACACAGTGGAACGTAAAGCATTTATCTAAATGAACATTGTCATTTCTTGTAATTTTTAAGAAGAGATGAGGTAATATGTTTAAAGATTACAAGTAGTTTGGTCGCAAAAATCAACTCGATTTGTCTCCATTTGGTGACCAAGATATTGCCACAACAAGGCTTTGTTTTCAACCCAGAAGTTGTGATTAATTAAACTTGAAAGAGACAAATATCAAAAGCAGATATTTTTAGGATATATCAATACAATTGAATATAGAAGCAAATCAAGAAGCACTTATATTTTTAAGTGGATTGTGAACATTGAACAAGTTTTGATATGCATATGAATAAGATTCTGAATGACATAAACGTGGTACAAAATAATGAATACGTTGGAATCCACATCAAAATTAACAACTATCGATATAAATTTACTTTTGTCTCGAGAAAGAATGTTGGAGATGTGTATTCCACGTGGATTTTTTAGTTTCATATTAGTCCTAAACCTTTAGTTGATTTTTTTTAATCTTGACACGTTTTTAAAATTAGTGTCATCATTTTTACAATGATGCATTTATTATTTCAGTTGGGTGTAGCTCAATTAATACACCTTCTAATGTGTTGATGGAGTCTTAGTTTTGAAACTCAGTCTCTTCGAAAATTTATCAATTAGTAAAAAAAATGATGGATATAAATATATGCTTGAATACTTTTCTTTTTGAAGTTGGGCTTTTAAGAGATGAGCTTGGAAATTGATATGGGCTTTTTACCCCAATGCTCAAATTTCATGGCCAAAAATTCGAATCTCCAACTTTCTAGTTATTTTAAAAGATTATACTATTAGTCAAATTATTTGCTACAGTCTTCTTAAAAATTTCACAATTGTGCTTATATTTTTAAATTACAAAGAAAATATCCTCGGATGTGACTCATGTTTGAAACATTAAGAAGTCATTAGTTCAGTATTAACTAGTACAGTATGACGATCACCCCAAAATTATTTAGTGCAACCAACCTCTAATGAATCTGCAAAAACAAGTGCTTATTCCAAACTGGTATTAACTAATGTTTTAATTGGTATTTTTGAATGCTAAAGGTTTTATACAAGTAATTGAGCTCTTGCTTATGAATAGTGAAGGTAATATGTTTAAACACGCTGAAATGAGATGTAGTTTCTTGTTTAATTGTAAGTTCACAATATGATTGCCAATGCAATAAGAAATTAACTTATCATTAATTAATAGTGTCCAATCCCGTCTATAAGAGTAAAGTCTAGTCGAGTTAGACAAGCATTTGGATCTACGAGCAAATCAGCATAAAACAATAATTATAGAGTATGCTTCCGTTACGTACGATGGCCAAATATATGTAACACGGAGCTTGCAAAATATATTTGAGCCAAAATTCGGTAAAGGGCGATAACACAATTTCATATTGGTATCTGAGGTCTACACGACCCATCATCAGTACAAAGAAAAAAGGGTCATACCATATCTTAAGACAACCAGTTCTACATATAAATACTCACATACCTATACTAAAGTACCTAACTACTAGTTTCTATTCTCATTACATGGAAAAACAATACATATACACATACATCATCTCCTAAGATTCGCAAAGTGCGGCCACATTCTTGATTACGTTGTTTTTTGTGGTTGGACAAAAGATCAATTCTAATCACGTGTCTTTATTAAATTTTAAAGTTACTTTCAATCTTTAATTAACAGATTATCAATTGAAATAAGCAGCTGTAAAGGTCATTAGTCGATTCATTAATTAATTTCACTTATAATATACCAATATGACATAGTTTGTACTAGCAGATCCACAAAATGTCAGACAATTTGAGTCATCTTTTTGTACTAGCCCTTAGTGACTTTTTCTCCTCCCCCTACCTAATTATTTTGATTATATTTCATTTTTTTTCTATTCCCAAATTGATGTATTGCATCGAAAACAACAATTTGCTTGGAAGTTTCTCTAGGAAAGCTTTTCAAAGTCAAAAAAAAAAAAAAAAACACTTTCAACGTTTTTATCCATGTTTGGTTGTTTGGTGAAACTCCATTGAGAAAAAAAGTGCTTAGAGGCTAATTTATTCAATTAAATTGTTCATCCTCTTCCTTTCAAATTGTAACTAATTCCGAACTATTTAGAACTCTTTATTCACTAGATTAATCTCGTTATTTCAAATTCCATAAATTTGTCTTATTTTACGAATGACTAAAGTAAAATAGTTGCTGTTTTAATTTTTAGGTGGACATATTTCAAATGAGAAGTAATTGTCATAGGGATTAACAAAATTTAAATGCATGTGATTATATTTAATTTATTAGTTAATCATTAAAAACGCAAATTGTACTCACAACTTATAGATGCTACATAGAAATTGTAATAAACTTGTAAAACGTATTGTTTATGGCTAGTATGATGAAATCGTTTATATTGTGATGAAAATGATAGCTGGACTAAATAACTGAATCAAACAAAAAAGATGAATGATGGCTTAGGCAGTTTGCATAATTTAAACATGTCCATTTAATCGAATTAATTGAATATCTAGAAAAAGTATATTGGGAATTGATCACGAGTAAATTGATTTGATAGGGTTCAGAAAGTAATTTGGAAACTCTGGTTCCAACTATAACACTGTTCTTAATCAAATGAATTGTTAAATAATATTTGCATATGGTACCGTGATAATATTTTCACGAGACAACCGCAATTTAGTCAAAATAAATATATACAATAATATTTTTAACGACTGTGAATTTACAGGAGAGAAAAAGAAATCAAGACTTTGTTTGTTTTGATGGTTGATATATGAATGTGACATAATTGTAAATAATATTCTATCGAGGTTGCTTTGGCACGTTGATGATGTTAAACATCAATGTCAGGCAGGAAAATTAACTCTGTCCACTTACAAATTTCATGTTTTTATTAAGCATATAATATATATTATTTTCTTAGCATGGAAAAACTCCTCTATTTTTTACTAAACTATTTACCACTATCTTATATACAATTTTCGTTTATAAAAATCTTTCATAATCTTTCATAATATCAATTAAAAACTGTCAATATCGATGTAGGCTATTCTTACTTTGTTTTAAACAAAGTAAGCATAACTTTATTAACCTTATCATTGGATCAATATATGCAATTCACTCATCTAATGTTGAATTCATTCATCCAATAGCGATTTGAACAAAATTAAAGTTACTTGATTTGAAATAAAGTTACCTTTAAATCTCTCCTATCAATAAAAGTATCACAATTAGTAATAAATCGGAAATTGCATAACTGTGAACCTTTATCTTTTTATTGTATTACTATTATGATTATATTGAATATGGATATCATGACAAATTTTTAGTTTGTTTTACTAGTTGTCTGTTGTTGTTATTGGTAAATTTTATATGTTGAAATGGTTAAAAGTAGCGATAAGTAACTTCAAGACATTGATTTAGCGATTAGGTAAAATGTAATTGTTGGATAAAACGACCTTTTTTTGTTAGATATTTAACTTTTTTTAAAAATAATTAAGGAAAAGTGGAGAAAAGAAGAATGAAGAACCTCATCACGTCGATCCACCCATTTAACATTTAATATTAAATTCTTTATATTAAAATTTTAATTACGGTATCCTTCTCTACAAAATATATTTAGTTAAATTCATTAATTTGTATTGTCAAACAGCATATTGAAAAGTATACATTATATTTAGTGAAAGTTTTATGATTTTAATATCTTAATGCTGTAATTCCGATTTGACCTTTGTACCCCTGGCGAGACGAGATCCAGTCCAATGAGACTTTCGTGTTGACCGCCGTGATTTTACGTTATTTTTTCAACAACGCCCATTGACTTTTAATCACAAAAGGCAAGCACAAAGGGGGCCCTTTACCTACTCCGTCAATTCCCAAAATACCCTTAATGATGAAATCAGAATGTTGGATATTAATCATCATATTATTAGAAGAATTCTTTAGATTCCTCCTAAAATCACACATCATCTCCAATCATTTCATAGCCTTACATTTGTACTTTAAAATAATTACACAATAATGGAATTTACGATAGACATATCTTACATATATCATTGTCACAAGCAGGATTATTTGTTTTGAAGGTCTTCTCCAACCACTATCTTAAAAATTCTACTTTAAATTTTATTTTAAATAAACTTAAAAACAAAATTTGTAAAAACATTTCTGAAGTTTTTTTTAACAAAAGCACGCCTTGTGGTTTTAAAATTTTATAAAAAATGGGTAACCACAATATATGTTTTTGAAAAATTGTAGATTCGATAATGTTATATAAGTTATTTTAATAAGGTCAATATTCATATATTCTACTTATATTATTTATGAATTATTTATCAAAATTTAGTAATTTTCAGAAATTTTTCATTTTATTATGATTTTCTAAAGTTAGGATCGATTTTTAATTAAAATAAATATCAAAACTTCTTAAAAAAATCTCAAATTTGTTACTAATGTGTATTATATTTTTATAAAGAAACCTGCAAAATTTCACTTCAAAATGGAGAAAATTACCCTTTCAAATGTGGTTTTAAAATTTTGAAAATAATGTTTTTACGAAATTCTGAAACTACAAAACATGTTTTTAAAAGAAAATAAACCTCAGGGATGTTTTTGCAAAAGTTTGAAACCACAAGATATATTTTTAAAGTTTATCCATTTATATCATTTTTTCTATTTATAAAGTTATCACAATAAATTTATTTCAACTATATTCCGAAAATGAAAAAGTGTGCATGACACTCTATATTTAAAGGAGATTCAAAAAATCTCCTATCTAAAATAGAAATATAGAGTATTGTTGATTATACCTTTTCTATAAACAGATTTATCTCTATCTATAGAAAATCATTGTACATGCCCTAATATGCTCTTCTAATTTTTAGCTCTTGGCATCAATATGCACATCGAACAAGTTTCTACGTTAGTTTTTTTTTTTTCAGTTTACTGCTTCACCTAATGTTCTCTCTCCTCTTGTGACACTGAAGCTTGACAATTTAAGACGCTGCTCACCGTGCTAGAGCCTGGAAAGTTATTTATTGAAGGATGGATTGATTCATTTGTCTAGCAATTATATATGCCTTAAAAAAGCACAAACCACGCATTTGGGAATATATATAGATATAATGCAAGTGTATATCTCTAACAAGAACATCTAAACAAGATGTTGAGATGACTCCTCAACCTCCAATTCACCGGCCCCACATGCCTTATCCAAAAGGTCAACTGCATGGGAGATTCATAACCGTCTGATCTGTAGATCAAGTCCACAAACCGTGCGGCCATGATCCATATAACCGTTAAGCTCAGGTTCATTGCATAGAGGGTAGTTGTGTCATTTGGTAAAGATACCAATTGTAGTTTCTAGGAGATAGTCTCTAGAAGCTAATCAAATTTTAATATTATTACAAGAACTCACCTACTTGTTCTACATTTTTTTTATAAAAGTCAATAGAACACATCTGTAACGAATTGACCAAAATACCCTCTCATTTAGCCAGGGTGAGTTTACATTTTGGTAGTGGAGGGTGTTTAATTAGAAGCCTAGCTGTCCAAATGAAATCAATGAATAGTCAATTTTACAAATACTATTTGAAGATGTATAGAATACACAATATTGCTACTATCACTAATCTGATGCTAGAATTAAAATATAAGAAAATATTTAGGTTATATTGAAAAATTGATCTTTTTTCGATTAAATACAAGTTATGTAAGAAGTTATACATTTACAATCTGTTTGCAAGAAGTTTCGTAACATGCAAATATTTCTCAACCATAAGAAACACATTTCCAGTTTGGTATGATTTTGAAGTGTGAAAATATGATTTTTATCATTGGAAGTGGAAAATGACAAATTCTAAGTGAAATACCAAACCTTTTAGGCGGTGTGTTTCTTGTGGCTGAGATATTTAATTGTATTGCTTACGAATTATTATTCTTCATAAGAAGCTTAAAATACCAATAATATATATTGTAAAATTTGCATATTAATGACTAGATAATGAACAAATTTTCTATGTAAAAATATCTTATAAGTAGCAAAACTACTAAATGGCTATAAGAAACGCTACATGTAAAAATAAATTGCTTTTTGTGTAAAAAAATTAAATAACAATATTTTCTTTTTTCAATCACTTTATAAGCCTTTATAAACAATTTTAAAATGAATTCCAAAAACAAATTTATAACTTTTAGCTCGCTGGTTGCATGTAAGTTAAATTAAATGGTAGAACTCGATCATAAAAAATGAAGCCACTCATTCAGTGATAGAAGAACTCATATTTTATATAAAAAAATTAAAATCACCTTGGAATCTCCATTTTAAATAATTAAGTTAAAGTAAAAAACATATTGAGGAAGATAGAATGTAATTCGAGTAATTGAAAATATATAATATCGGTGAAGTCAATATAGGGCAACCACGTCATTTTCCATGAACCAAGAACGTAGACTTACAAGCCATTACCCAATAATCAAATAGCATAAAAGATACATAAAATCTTCAATACCTATATACTATAATAACAAAATAATTAATTAACAAAATGGAATAATTTTCTCATAAAACTATAGTCTATATATAATAGAGGAAAAAATCAAAAAGGGTGTGTCTCTAATGGTAGAAAGAACTTAGAAAACTCTCTCTTCTTCTTCTTTATATCCGCGTTTTCTTATTTGAAAATTAATATAAAGCCCTTTCCCTTCTCTTCCATTTCCAACCCAATCAAAACCTTCAAAATTCTCTCAATTTTGCAATATTTGATCAAATAAAATACACTTCATAATTCAGTTACAATGAAAGTGGAGAAGGGAACTTGGATAGCAAAGATTTCGAGTTGTTTTTTGCCGGTCAATGATCAGAAAACGTTGCCCAAACCGAAGAAAGTATCAAAACAAAGTTCATTTCAGAGGATTTCGGATTTCAGCAACCCGAGTACACTATCCGAGGATCTTTCTATCTCTCTTGCAGGCTCTAATCTTCATGTTTTCACTCTCCAAGAGCTCAAGGTCATTACTCAGAACTTCTCTCCGAGCAATTTTATTGGTGAAGGCGGGTTTGGACCGGTCCATAAAGGGTTCATTGATGATAAGCTCCGGCCCGGGTTGAAGGCTCAGCCTGTTGCTGTTAAGCTTTTGGACTTGGATGGTTTACAAGGTCATAGAGAGTGGTTGGTGAGTATATATTATGCATATCTCTGATTCAAATTAATATAATTAATCATAGTTTTCAGGCTTAATGCATATTTGTGCCCTGAACTTGATAACCGTAGCCCATTGCTGCCTTAAACTTAGATTTGCTCTTTGTGTTTCCAAATTTGACAAAGTTGCGTCAATTTGTTTCGTAATGGTATATGTTAACTTTTAATTGACTTTGACTTTTCAAAGGATTCGTTATTCCATTTTTTCTATCAAAACCAGAAGTTGGCACCTGTGATTTAGAAAATAGATTGATGAACTTTGATTAAGTTTCGATGCGAAAAAAGTTAAAATTTGTTTGAGTTTAGGGTAAAGTATTTATTTGGCCTAATATTAATTATGATTAAATTTAAATAATTGTTGTTTATTTGACAGACGGAAGTGATCTTTCTTGGGCAACTGAGACATCCACATCTGGTGAAGTTGATTGGTTATTGCTGTGAAGAAGAACATAGGCTTTTAGTTTATGAGTATATGCCACGTGGCAGCCTGGAGAACCAATTGTTCAGAAGTACGTTGATGGCATTTTTAATTTAATAATAAGTGGAATTAATCCTAACTAATTCTTTTTATAACAGGATATTCGGTGTCATTGCCTTGGTCTACAAGAATGAAAATTGCTCTTGGAGCTGCAAAAGGTCTTGCTTTTCTTCATGAATCAGAAAAACCTGTGATTTACAGGGATTTCAAGGCATCTAACATATTGTTAGATTCGGTAAGTAAATTATTAATTAGTACATAAATAATAAACATGATTAACTTGTTAATTACGATGTTGTTTGACTAATTAAGTTCTTATTTATCATTGATTATCACAGGATTACACACCTAAACTTTCCGATTTTGGGTTAGCAAAGGATGGCCCCGAAGGATCTGATACCCACGTGTCCACTAGAGTGATGGGAACACATGGCTATGCCGCACCTGAATATCTCATGACAGGTAATTTTTTTTAACACGAAAAATATATCTTTCAGCGACAAAAGATGTAGAGAAATGTTGCTAATGATGGTTGTTATTTTCCAGGTCATTTGACGTCAATGAGTGATGTGTACAGTTTTGGAGTAGTGTTACTAGAGCTTCTGACTGGAAGGCGGTCTGTAGACAAGGCTCGCCCTCAGAGAGAACAGAAACTCACGGAATGGGCGAGACCCATCTTGAATGATGCGAGAAAACTCGGACGGATAATAGATCCGAGACTCGAGTGTCAGTACTCAGAAACTGGAGCGAGAAAGGCTGCAACATTGGCTTATATGTGCTTGAGCCATAGGCCGAAGCAAAGACCAACTATGAGTAGTGTGGTTAAGACACTCGAGACTCTATTGGATTACAATGATATTCCAATTGGAACATTTGTTTACACTGTTCCAACGGAAACGGATAACAAAAAAGACGACAGCAAGGAAAATTTCGATGCTAAAAAAGATGCCAAAAAAGAGAACGGGCAACAACACCATCATAAGCATCCGCTACACCATGGCGATGAAAAGCATCATCATCGTCGTCGCCGAAAATCAGAAAAGTCGTCGCCAACAATTCATTCAGAAAATGCTCTAAAGCAAAATCAAGAACGGGTTGCAATCTCCCTTACACACTAAAGCCAAGGGAGCATAGATTAATCGTATAATTAAGTGTAATTAATTAAGTTTATCACAGTGTACATACTCTTTTTTGTTTTTCAAAATTACTTGTTTTTTTGGGCGAGACTTGGTTATCAGATAGAAATATAAGTGTAATGTTTATATCTGCACTATAAAGAATTTAGTTAGTTGATTTGATTGAATAGATTGATTTCATTTAACTACAATTAATTTGAAATTAATACAAACTTTTTCGTTTTATTTATTTGTTCATTTGTAGCAGTGAAAAAAATACCGATTGGTGGATCTGAATTGTTTATAATCCTTAATTCTTTACAAAAAAATTTGTACTCCGATTTGGAGAGTTAAAGAATGTTATAAATAATTTTTTTACAGTTCTTTCCTAAAAAATAGTTTCGTTCCACTATTTGATTACATTCCTCTTACTGACAAAATATGCGAGGAAATATTGGTAGATATAACAATTAAAACATTTTTAGTTAGCTTAAAGCATAATAAACTAGAAAGTTTAGACTTGAAAGTAGGCTTAATGTTAGTTCGCTTGCTTGCTAGAGAAATACAGGTAGATATAACAATTAAAACATTTTTCAAAATATGATTAAACTTTTCTTTCAAAGTTAACAATTTAAATTTTTAAAGACAAATTTCCGTACAATTGAGTCCGCAATACAGTATTTTCAAAATTACGATAACATTTTTATCCTTCAAAATTTGAGTACATATTCTTACTACATCTTTAAGAACTACCTCTTTTCGTCCCCTGATAATGATAATTTATTGTGTCTATTCTATGCCAAACACACTTTTTTTCCATTTTGATCATTAAAGTGGTACGTAAATAAAATACCATTTACTAACGAAAAAATCAAAGAAAATATTATATTGAGTGCCATGTACCTATGAGCAAAATTGACTGGCTCATCAGTGACCTGCGAATTGGTCCAAAAATGTGTAATTGGGAAAGAATAAAATGAAAATGTACAACGTTAATTATTAGAAATGGGATATTTTTCAACGTTACAGCTCACAACTCTGAAATGTACACATTTTACTCAATCACTGGTTTTCGCAGTTGGATTTCGATGTCGTTCGAAAAGATCAAGGAGCTAGATGAATTTTTTCACAAAAATCAGGTAGTTGGTGATACATTTAACCTTTTCAAAATTACACTTTTAAGATTTCCGAACTTTCATAGTAATTTTGTAGCTACTCTAACTTTCAAAAGTCAAATCAATTAAAAGTTATCACATGACAATCATATGGCTACGATATGTATTTTTTAGAATTTTGAGATAATTATATAAGTCAGACTGTCAGAAATCGGAATATAGAAAATATTTTGGAACAAATAATTGGAGAATTTATCGATATATTAGGCTTAAGTTTATATATATCGTGTGATTTTATTCAGCAATATAGAACCAAATCATTTGTTATCTTCATAATTTAGAGAAGAGAGAATTTATTATACTATATTTAGTTATGTTTATACACATTCATAGAACTTTTGTTAGTTTCTTTTCACTCTCAATTATAGAGAGCTCAAGGTTTATCAATTGTGAAAAAGTTTCTATTTCCTATTTATTTGCTTTTTTATGTGTGAACTGAAACAATAAAGTCAATTTAATTTCCCTTATAAATTAATTTGTGTCTGAAATCAATATTTTTTTTGAAACAATTCAATGTTTCAAACCAACTCAATTCAGTTTGTGTTCATAACATTTTTTTAAACAAAAGAAATTGAAATGAAAACAAAAACATTAGGAATCAGGAATCCAAACAGTGTCAAAATTGTTTCAAAGTAGCTGCTTAGGCTGAATCAATCTAGTATGCTTAGGGTAATTAATAACGCTTTATGTTATGTGATTAAGCCAAAATGTCAAGCAAAAAGTTGAAAAATGATTAAAAAGCATTTAAAGCAACATTTAATTAGTTTTATTGGAGTGTAATTCATAGAAAATATAGTCATTTTATAAATAGCCTTTGAACTGTCATCTCTCTCGTTTGTTCCCCTTATGTGGAAGGGGTTTAACCCGAGCGTTTTTCTTTCTTTCTTTGTAATTTTTTATTTCAATCTTTTCTATTTTCAATGCTATAAATTCTTTTGTTTGAAATAATGTGTATGTGATATTATTTTGAGTTTTTACCCTGCAATTGTCTTTACTAATTATAATCCGCTACTATAGAACAAGATATCCAAAGTTGTGCCATTATATGTGACATTATTCACTTCAGTAAAAAATATTTATTTGATATCTCATCTGAAGCTCTCGGAAACATCCTTTGACAACGTTACTTCACAAGAAGTCGGTAGGTGTTATGAGACATGTTGAAAATTTTGTAGTTGTAAATATGTAACAATTTGAGATGAATTTTTTAGAAAAAGCTGTGGAGTTGCTATTGTTTTTTATTATTCATACTTTTTCCTCTTCCTTAAGCAACAAAAAATTTCTATAATTATGTATTTATTAATATATGTATATAATCCAAATTCCAGTATATGCTCAAAAATTGAGTTTACCTTGCATAAATAAATTTGTGAAGAAACGAAGGTAGGTGTCTTCTAAAACTAAAACACATAAAGGATGAGGCACTCAAGCCTACGAGTTATACAATATTAGAGATTTGCGTAAGCGCAGTAAAATATTAATTTTGTAATATGAACTCAAATTTAGCAAGTCTTTCTTTTTTGGATAATTACATTTCTTTATTCCTTTGTTATATTATATTTATACAGTTCTCATTCAGGGTAGGTTTCAACTCATTAAAATTTAAAACTACATACTAAATGACGAGTTGGAAATACAATAACAAAATTCAACATAAAGAAAAAGATGAACTTTTAAGTTATATCGGGTTACCAATCAATATATGGATTCGAAGATAAATTCAAAATTCTATACGAAAACTTGAATTCGAATCTCGTCATTCTAAAATTTGAAGGAAAGACTAAAAGAGTACAGAAACAGGGTCTATACACAGCTCTAGAATAAGCTAAAAGTCCGAGTAAAAATAAATAATGTTGTACAACACGATTGTAAATCAAAACGAGATCTCTCTTTAAACACAATTACAGAGGGCGTACATGCATTGTTTCATCCAAAAACAAACAACCAAACACATAGTTGTAGAAATCCTGACCTTTATCGCTTCTTCGCTTCCAAAGATCGATCGGGAATCATACTTGCAAGCTCTAGTACAGTCCGGGCAATAAGTTACCTACACACAAATCATAGGGTACATAAAGTGAAGGGTGCTCAAGGGTGATCAGGTCTATTTGATATTAGTAAACAGTTTTAGTTTACACAGTAGGTAAATCTATCCTGCTCTCCTAAAATTGATAGTTGATAGAAAAGAATTCCAAATAAAAGAAAAATATGCAAATTTAGACACATACCATGACAGTAAAGTGAGTCTCATACTCGAACAAGCTGTTCTTGTTAAGGGTATATTGGTTGTTCGCCAATCTAACCTGCAAACAAAAGATATAATTACTTAATTTTCGGGAAAAGCATACATTCAAACACAGAGAATATACAGAATGCAACGTACCCAGAAGATATCTGCAAGAAAGAGTTCCAAAGGGTTCATACTACAGACAAGTACTATGTAACGGATATCAAATTTCCTTCCTTGGAACAAGGCGGGATGCTCAATATACTTCTGGCATATTTTTGGACCGGTCTCCATAAGTCGGATAATAGCAGTCAAATTTTCAGTTACAGTTGTGTCGATAGTGCGGGCCATATTCCATGGCTTCAAAATCCACAGATTGTTCATTCCATCTCTTTCACGCAAATAATAGTCACCAATAAGTGGAGCTAGATGTGTTTCGAGATTATATGTTGGTTGTAGCCAATCGGGACGTCCATGAGCCTGTAGGGAAGAAAAAAGTCTCACAAGTCAGAAACCAACTTAGAATAATTTCTTCAAAATTTTACACATCGAC
>CAOJBJ010044147.1:0-12145 GCA_948291685.1 Euphorbia celastroides
GGACGGAAAAGCTTCGGCTTGGAAGGAGAGGCCTCGAGGTCATCAGAACCGTTGGGGGAGTAAGAGCGGCGTAGATGGCAGAGGAGATGATGAGATCGGACGGCGGAGAAGGGCGTGAGAGGAAACTAGAGCAGTGGATTATGGCTGCCATTTTTTTTAACTGCAACTCAAAGGATGAAACTGGTATGAAGATAGAGCATAGAGTATAGAGGTTTGAAAACACAAAGGGGGAACGACGATGGGGTTTGGCGGGAAAGGAGGGAATTAAACACAAATTTGCTGAGGGTGTGGCGGACTAAAAATGAAATTTTCCCTCCTAAAATTATTCCCAATTTTATGTACCCTTTAGTAAATATTTTATGGAATTTCACAAAAAAATATAACTAAAAATAACAAATGCTACTTTCATTTTTAAACATAAAAATAATTTATAAAAATAATATTGTTAATAAGAAGTTTCATATTACCATCAATTTAGTAATATACGAATTAATTTTTTATTGTTATGACAGTGCGTGATATTTTATTATTAATTTTTCTCATAATTATAGTTATAGCATTTAAATTATAGTTAGTAATAATATTATCATGAGTAATTGTTACAATGAATTTTCAATATAAAATTTGAGTTCAGTTTAGGATCCAAGATTACAGTTTAGGAACTACAGATTAAGGTTTTTGGGGTCAGGGTTGAGGGTTAGGTTTTTGGGTTTTTGAGATTTCAGAGTTCGGGGTTATGATCATCATATCTTAATAATTTGTTGTTTACAGTATTCATATAGTTTGCATATAACTAGTTGTGACATTTAATTTTCATTCATCTAATATACTACCATTGAGGTTTCATCCTTTTATAAGTAACTTAATGGTGTCTATTACAAAACTATATATTAAGGGTTAAAATTTTCCTCTGGATTTCTTACATTTATAATTAATTTATGCTTAACATATTTAAAATCAAATATATATGTTAATCTGGCAACCTTAGTCATAAGATTGAGTTTGCTCAATTGGTTGAATGAGAGTATGTAACGTAATGTCTTGAGTTCAATCTTTAGTGATAGCATTTTTACAATTATATGGTATTAATTCTTTTGCTATAAAGTTATTGTACGAGAAAGTATATCAAAAAAACTGAGTTTGGTTATCAAACCTTTGAATTTATCAAAGATGTTGTCACTAAACAGTTTTTATGACAATAAACTTATCATCGTCACATAAAAAAAAATTAGTGACAACTATTAGTTGTAACTAACGTATTTATTAGCTTGAATTTAACATTATTATCACAAAAATAATAAATTCTTATAACACTTTTTATATTGTCACCAAAATAATTTTTGTGATAGTACAATTTTTATTGTCACATGAAAAATATTTTAGTGATTACTGTTAGTTGTAACTAACATATTATTTGTTTCAAACTATTATTATTGTCACAAAAGAATAAATCTTTTGTAACAGTTTTCTTCCATCGTAAGCAAAATACCTTTTATGACAAAAAAATGTTAATTGTCACAACTAGAATATTTTTAGTGATGATTTTTAGTTGTAATTGAATACTATTTGTTTCAAACTAATATTATTGTTAGAATAAGAAATTTTTTGTAACATAGTTTTTAAGCTCTCACCAAAATTATTTTTGTGACGGTGATATTTTTATTGTCATATTTTTTAAATTACCAGTTACAACTCCGGTCATCACACAAAATTATTTGTTACAATTATAAAATATTGTCACCACACATCTATTATTTGTGACAATTTTATATCAAAGACTTCACAAGTACAAATATTCGTGACAATAACATTTTTATTGTCACAATAAACACTTTTTTGTGACAATAATTTTTGTAATAGAGAAATTGTTGTCACTAACTCCACAGTTTCTTGTGGTGGTAGATCATTATAGATTAACAAAATAACATTATAGATCGTTATATGTTCACAAAATGACATTATAGATCGTTATATATTCGTAAAATGGCATTATAGAATATTATAGATTCCTAAAATGACATTATAGATTATTGTAGATCGTTTTAAATTTACAAAAATGAAATTATAATTTATTATAAGTTCACAAAATGGCATTATAGATCATTATATGATATAATATTATAGGTTCACAAAATTAAATTATAGATCATTATAGATTTATAAAATGACATTATAGATTAACAAAATGACATTATAGATCATTATAGGCTTATAAAATGACATTATAAATCATTATATGTTTATAAAATGATATTATAGATAATTATATATCATTGTATTATCAATTTCAAGGCTATTCAACCACTGTTGTATTAATTTCATAGGGAAAGTTGAACAAAATCAAATACCCTAAAGAACTGAACCTATCTATATATTATCGTATTTCAAAAAAAATAATTACAAAATGTATAAGGATCTTATACATCAAAGGCAATTAAACCCCAATAACTAAGTTGTACAAAATAACATTATAGATCATTATATGTTCGTAAAATGGCATTATAGATCATTATAGGTTCGTAAAATAACATTATAGATTATTGTAGATCGTTTTAGATTTACAAAAAATGACATTATAATTCATTATAAGTTCGCAAAATGATATTATAGATCATTATAGGATATAATATTATAGGTTCGCAAAATTAAATTATAGATCATTATAGATTTATAAAATGACATTATATATTAACAAAATGGCATTATAGATCATTATAGGTTTATAAAATGACATTATAAATCATTATATGTTTATAAAATGATATTATATATAATTATATTATCAATTTCAAGGCTATCCAACCACTGTTGTATTAATTTCATAGGGAAAATTGAACAAAATCAAATACCCTAAAGAACTGAACCTATCTATATATTATCGTATTTCATAAAAAAATAATTTACAAAATGTATAAGGATCTTATACATCAAAGGCAAATAAACCCCAATAACTAAGGTGTACACTGTTAAAAATCAATTGATACCTGGCTTGGCAAGCTAAACCAAATCACTAGCAAGAAACATCAGGAGCATTAATTTGATATTTTCACAAAACTAGTATCGATCACCTTGCAGCGGTTCCACCGGCGGCTGACATCCTCTCCGGTAGACTCTTCCAGCAGCGGTTCCTTGCTCAAATCAAAATCGACAACCACCCTGGGGAAGATCAGGGCCAGCCAAGCAAGGGCAGCAAGAAACGGAAAAAATAGAACAACAAAAGATATACACAAATCAACAAAATCCAAGAATTAGAGCATTAAGCGACACCGGTGACGGAGTTCAGAAATGGATCTAAAGACGACGGCGAGCGACGATGAGGATGACGGCCAGCGACGACGAGGACGGTGGTGAGTGACAGCGGTGAGAGGTTCAGATCTGGTTACGGATCACTTTTTCGGCAGCGACAAAGCGAGCATCAAGGACGGCGGCGAGCGAGCGATGTGGATGGCGGTGAGCGAGGATGACCGCGGCAAGCGACGAGGACAGGGCGAGTGACAGTGCGAGAGTTACAGATCTGTTTCTAGCGATGACAAAGGAGTTTCGACGGCAACCAAAGGGGAGACGGCGATGGTGAGCGACGATGACAGCGGCAGGAGAAGAGATCCAGCGAGATCTAGATCGAATCTCGCCGGATTTCATCGATTTTTCAAGGTCGGATCAATGGGGTTAGATCTGGCTGGGAGCAGCGGCGTTAGGGCGAGATTCGGTGATTTTCACCGATTTCTAATTTCCCGATGAATTTTTTCATCCAGGTTTTCTAATGCGGTGGTCGGCGGAGACGAGGCAGGGAGGGTTGGGCGGTGCGGTGACGGCGAGGAGTGAGATCAGAGGGGCAACGATGACAGTTGGTCGGCGGTGGGGCGGCGACGCAGTTGATCGGCAGTTGTGTTTGGCCTGTTTTATGATGAAAGGAGAAAATATGGTTTTTGAAAATTGAGTTTTCAAAGTAGCGTAATTCCATAATTAAATAGTTAAGAAGGAGTACCAAATATAACTTTAAGTAGTTTTGAGCGTAATTCCTTGTTTGTCTCAAATATCAAGAGGTCTAATAAAAATCTCATAAGGGCACAAAGATGATATGGGAGAGGAAAAAGAAAAATGGGTGGGCCCATAATCATATAATGGATTGACAAAGTGAGAAAATGGTTAGTTGGAAATGGGCAACAATGGGCTCTATATAACTTTCGGACATTTTCAATTGATGTGATATGTTCCCATTTGACCTTATTATGCTTTCTTCCCTCACCTCTTCACCTTCTCATCGTGGCCATTTATAAAGAATATGGTGTCCCGTTTTATAATTTCTTTTAAATTTTTCATTCACGTGTTGACATACTACTGACAAGACGGGTCTTTACATTTTTAAAGTTCTAGATGAAACTATAAAATATGAGCCCTGTTTATTAAAAAAAACTTTCATATAATATTGAAATATATTCTCATTAATACTAAATAAAATTTATTTTCCAATTTAATTTATTTACTTTGAGAAATTCGGAATATTCCTAAAACTTTACATATACACAATATGCAGAATATAAAATTATGAACCCCTTTTAGTCGTGGGCCTTAGACCGTCGCACTTCTGACCTATGTCCAGGACCGGCCCTGACGACTGAAAAATAAGAGAAAGACACGTACAGATAAATATGAGAGAGAAATGAACAAGTAAAAGATTGAAATTTGAACATAAAAAGACTAAACGAATAACACCGCAAAAGATACAAAACTAGAGGCATCAGATTTTCTTTTATTATTATGAATCATCAAGTTTTTACGTTCTTGCAAAGTCGATCTTTGAGTGCATAGGTTTACCTAACTCGCGTAGATATAGTTTTGTGTAGTAGTTTGCACTTTTAGGATTTGTTTGGTTCATGGAACGATTATTCCACGAAAAATGGAATGAAATAAGAAAAGGATTGAATTGAAAAATGACAAATATTTTTGAGTGATGGTCTCCAATTCGTGTTCAGATAGAATAACAATTCCAAAATATTATACACCTTTTGGAATAGTTATTTCTATTTGAAATGGAGGAATAGACATTCCATGAGATATGTAAGAGTTAGGATTAACTATTTGATCCTACTATGGATGCAATGACAGATACTTTACAAATTTTATCCATTTTTTATTCATTTCATCCTATTCCACGAACCAAACGAGGCCTTATTGTTATCATTGCTAATAGTTCTGTTGTTACACTAATTAAAATCAGTTATTTAATAATTATAATCGAAGCTCAAAATTTCAAAATTTTCTTAGTAATTACTCTAAATATACCCTTATAAAATGCTCTTGCAAATTTTCAAAAAATTAAGAATAATTAAGCTAAGCACTTCAGCATTATAGGGTTCTTGTGCTCTTCAGATATTGTAGACATATGATAGGAATAATTTAAGTAGCTGGATTTGGTTTTTGTCTTTAATCTTCAATTTCCTTTCATATGTTGTTGTCTTCTGCAATATGTGATTCGTCTTTAGTATAGAACATAAGTGGATCTGCTCATGACTGCGCATTAAAGGGATAGTGTTTGAGCAATCACATCTAATTTGCAAAATCACCAAAAATCTAGCACTATTGGAAGTAACAAAAAAAAGCATATGTACCGAAAATGATGTCCCTTTCTATGTCTTCCATTAAAACTTTAGCATTTGACAGTCATATAGGAAAAAGGTGGAAAGTGGAAGAGAAATCGATAAAAGGTAACTAAAAAGAAAATTTTGGGGCTAGTTATCCTGTTCTTCAAGACACCCGCAAATTAGTGATCAGGGATTAGTTTGAATATGGACATGGCTTAAAGGTGACGTTCACAGTTGGAATCCGTCCAGAACAACTCGTGATGAAAAAAAAGAGAAAATAAACTATCTGACATAATTTGAGCGGGGAAATGAAGAAGGGGACACCATTGTTGGAACTCAATTTTTTTCCCAAATGGTTGCAAACCTTAATTGGTCATCGCCATTGAAAAAAACCCGTATCCTAATTTGTGTTTCCCTTGGACGTCTTTCCATTATATTGTTGATATGTAATCTATGTTTCCTCCATCTCTTCAATCTTCATCTTTTTCTTCTCTCCCTTTTGTGTTTGTGATGTGTCAAAAGTTTGGATTAGGATTTTCTGCAGTAAAGTTAGGGTGAAGTAAGAGAGAGATAGACTTATTGAATAAAATATTATTTTTTATCATTCCTAAACTCAACAAATCACAGCCTTCTATTTTAAAATGAATGAATAGGATTGTCCCAATTTCTCTTTACCTTTATTTTTTAAAGTCAAAGAATCCAAATCCCAAAAATTTAATGAAAGACATAAAATGAAACATTAGAATTAAGACAACAAATCTTTTATGGTGGCTATCATACGAATTATTTAATTTTTGTCAATTAATATGATAGTGTTTATTCTTTCAAAAAAAAAATATGATAGTATTCATATATGTCATTTTATAACATATCAACAATAACACTTTATAGATTACCAAACACTAAATCATAAATAGTTAACAACGAACAACACATTGTACCAAACAAATTTTAAGAATTTATGGGTTTTTTTCCACTTCTATTTCTATCACATGCGCACTATTGTTATATGTTCCGTTGACATATTTTTCTTGTGATGATTTTCATTTCGATTGAAAGAGAATATAATACATTTCTTGAGCATAATATTTGTTGGATGGGACATATAGTGATTATGACATTTGTTGGTCGGTTACGTTTTTTGGTAATTTTTTGTTGGTATCCATTGTGAAGGATTTGACATATTAGGAATAGTGCTAATATTTGTTATCCAATTAGAAGAAAACTGGCTGACTTGATATGATTGGAAATTAAATGAAACTTCTGATTGGAATTGGAAGATCCACTCACACATCTTCGCTTTATAGTTGATTTAACGACAGAAAATAAGAGTCTAAGTTTTTGATAATATTTTCAACAACCTTTCCATTCATCTACTGAAAGTTGATGGTTTTCTAAGGCTGTTAACTTAATTAGCATGATAAATTCTAAGCCTGCTTTGTCTTTAATAAATTAAGTATGACTTTGCCCATAATAATTAACGAGTAATATGATTAGAAGGTGCAATGAAATAAAGGACGATTAAAATCTTGTTGACAATGCATATTTAACTCTCGCGCATATTTATAAGAAAACTTAGATTATTTTTTTATGTTTTTTGTTCTCTCGTTCGTTCATGGAAAACAATTTAAAATAACGTATTTATTTTATGAAGGGTTTGAATTAGTAAAAGAGGAAAAAAAACATATATAATGTGTTCGGTACTTTAAGATGACCAAGATAACGTTTTGCAAAAGTTGTTACAAATTTTTTTTTTTTTAAAAAAAGAGGTCTTAAATCCTTACCAATATAAAGACAAAATAATTAACATTGTAGAATACATATATATCAAAATGTGATTCATTTTTTAATTGATAGTATGGTATCGTCTAGGCTCTTTAAAGATGTTTATTTTTATGATATGATACTATCAACAGAAATATAAAAAAAAAATATAAAGAATATATTTAAGAAGAAATTGAATCATGATTCTTAGCCCATAAACATATATTATAACAAGAATTTAAACACTAAACATTTAATGACAAATAATACAGGGCATACCAGTTACATGATCAAAACCAATTTATAATTCACCTTAATATATTTAAACTTGCAAGAAATTATTTCCCAGTTTTTTGGTTAGCTGGAATCACCAAGTTGAGTTTCTAATATTCTACCAGCTCCTTTTGGCATTTTGCGCATCAAAAAGAAAGGTTCTCTATTCCTAAATAAAGTAAAACATTTTACAGTACTAAACTTGGGAACATTTTACAGCTTCACCTGATTCGTCTTTTGGGTTGGGCAGTGATTTGCATATTGCGCAGTCTGTTGGTTATCTCGGTAAATGAAGGCCGGCTTGATGGGTCGTAATGCCAGCACTCTTCCATCAGCCTTTTCCATTCGGTATCGCATCGTTCTGGTATTGTCGGTCTTAGTGTATTGCTCACTATCCCACCTTCATTACATTTTTCAGATTTCAGCCATTCGTTTTGAATTTGTTGCAATAGAAAAAAGGTAAAGACAGCAATGAAAAGAGAAACAGAAGTTACCTATAATAGCACCACAATGCATGTTCGCATATGGCTCCCCTCCCGTTATGATTTCCCACATTGCTATTCCAAACGAATACACGTCAACCTATACATCACAGAATTTCAGAATCTTCTAATGTTTATTAAAACGTGTTATTCAATGAGTTTCAATTTAGTTCGGTACTTATTCAATGAGTTTCAATTAAGTTCAATACTTATTCGATAAGTTTCAGTTCAGTTCAGTTTTACGCTAGCCATTCATTGAAAAGAACAGAGCCTTAATGCATCAAGACGCTATAGTTGGCCATAAACACCTATTTACTTTAGAACTTACGAAAATTCCTCATAACCCCTTGAACTTGCAAACTACCAGGTTTCAATGTAGTAGGCCAAGAAACAACTATTTTCTTTTATTCTCTTACCTTCTCGGAAACCCTGTTGCTGTTGCCATCAAGTAATTCTGGTGCCATCCAAGGAAGAGTTCCTCTTACACCACCAGATACCAATGTATTCCGCTTTATTCTTGATAATCCAAAGTCTCCAACCTACAAAAATGACCTTCAGTTCTCTGCTTTCAGAAAAAAAAGAAAAAACATCCAGTAGAGAAAAGATGTGCTATAGCATCATTTACCTTGCATATGGGGCGTTGCGGGTCTCTCAAATTCACAAGCAGATTGTCACATTTCAAATCAAAGTGTACTATGCTTTTTAAATGTAGATATTCCATCCCAAAAGCTGCATCCAATGCTATTATAAGCTTTTTCTGAAGATCCAATGCTCTGTGGAATAAAGACTAGTTAGTTGGATATCTTAAAGAGAGTACGAGGACATAGAATTGTATGGAATTACTCACCTTTCCTTCTTTTGTAGCACATGTCTTAATGACCCATTCACCATATATTCAGCTACAGTTCCCATTGTTCCTCCAGGCCCATCAGGGACAACACCGTAAAATGCTACAACATTTGGATGGTGAAGGTTTGATAGTATTCGTGCCTCTCTCCAGAAGTCTTTAGTCTGAGGGAAAAAAGATCTTATGAACGAAGTAATTTTTATTCATTAAACGTATGAATATTTATTAAAATAACAGAAAACAAGAGATGAAATTTCACAAAATGTACCAGTCTCTCTTCCTCTGATGATCTTCCTGCAAAACAACTCTTTTTGATTCTCTTAATAGCAACATCGGTGCCCCTCCACTTTCCGTAGTAAACCGTTCCAAATGTACCAGATCCTAGCTCTTTGAGTTCTTCAACATCAGCATTTTTTATAATCTGCATATTAGCATGTAAATCATATAGTAAGTTAAGACATGCAATTCAAATTGTTCTTCTTATTGAAAGAATGACTAGATAACACAACAATGTTAAAAAAGGATAATAAATCAATAAGAAGTCTGTTTTGGGAACAAGAGGTATATTTGTGACTTGCAAATCAAAATTTATAAATTAAAATAATTTAAGAAGTTAGAATTTCAAACCTGTAAGCCATAGATTCCAGCTTCTATTTCCGCCATTATAGCATCATTCATAGATTCATCTACATCTCTATGATCAGTAATTTCATCCTGACAGTCAAGATTGAAGATGAAATTTATCACCAAACTTAATGTAATATATTTATCTAGACTGAACTTACTACTAAAATTAAAAACAAATGGAGAACCATACCTCAAAATCAGAGTCTAGAGCTGTGCTTTCCCCTTCACTACCCACAGGAGATGGGGATTCTTCAGGGGTATCTTCTTCTATGTGAGGAATGGCTTTTGAGACCAATGGAATATCTGGTGGTGTGGTTCCTGTGACATCTTCTACAATTATAATTGGTTGCGTTTCTTTTTTCTTGTGGTGATCTGATATCTTAGGAGCATCTGTAACCTTTGCTTGCTCATATAATTGTCCTCTGATGATTGCATGTTCAGTATCACGGTTCTCGTCATGTGAAGAAGCCATTTTACTTGAAGCAGCACTCGAGGAAGAATTCTGAGACGCCTGGTTAAAGCTAGATTATCATATTTATGCAGGTTTAACCTTAGTTCAACAGCAATAGTAACTCAGAATTTAACTTACAGAGTTATGGACTTCTTCTTCTAGGTCACCTGATCCCTTGGACATTGTATACTTCTGCTGATCTTCTGGCACGATTTGGTTAGGGAAACACATGTTAGGTGTAGATACAGGTATAGTACTGCCCGGTTGGCAACCCTGATGATGTCTCCTTCTACTTTCTATGAAATGTTCTTAAGCACCACCTTGATTAGAAACCCAAGGCTGTTGATGGAAGTTTGATATGTTCTTCTTCACAACAAAATCATTGTTTGACACATGTCCTTCAGATTCTGTCCTGCTTTCGTCGGAGAAAGCAAGTCTCCCATCTACTCTTCTTAACTCGGTTTTCAAATCGACTAGCGAGTCAAAACTACTTTGGCTGTATATAGCTGTTTGTTGTGTCCCATTCATCAAACCTTGAGACATCATACGGTCCGGCGAGTAACCTGAAATTGCTGGAGAAGGTAACTTTTCCCTACCATCATTCCACTGGGATGAAGGGGTGATTATTTCTTCAATATAATACTTTGACACTTCATGTTCCTGCAATTTGGAATCAGAAACTGCCCTATCCATGAGCTTAGGTCTTTGAATATCCATATCATTTTGAGTTTGTAGATAGGGCAAAAAATCCCCACTTGTGCTGCGGTTGTAAAAATGCAAATCTGGAGATTTATTTATGTCGTCATTTTCTGAAAAATGTTGCATATCACGATGGTAGATCACTAATGACGGAGATCCTTGGGGAGTTTTATTAAAATTCACAGAAGTAGTAGGGAAATAAATATTGTCATGAGTTCTTTCAGTGGCACGAGCGCTCTTCTGGGGACTTGCATCTGATGTGGAATTAACAACAAAAACAAACTCATGATCAACATCATTATGAAGTGGAGTTCTCCCATCAGCTGACCTCGGGCTATCAGCTTCCCCGAAAGCAACAAGAAATATCCTGAGTCTCTGTGAGCCGCCATTTCTTTCAAGCTCTTGATACTCATCTATCATATTATGTAAGTCTTCATCAGAGCACACAGAAATAAGAGCATCAAGGTCCTCTCCTGGGAGTTGGTACTTAATTGTATGAGGTTGATTGCTAATTCCCAATGTTTTCTTCATTAGTTCATTCCAAGTCACATCTTTCCTAATTGATATGATCCGAGTCTCTCCACCCACATATCTAAGCTTTCCATCGCTAGGCCTAGGTAAAATCTTTCCCCCATAGCTGCATAAAAACTTCATTTTGCTTAACAAAGCCCCACTCAAGAAAGGATTGTATGTAGCAGGGGAGGATTCTGCGACATAATTATGAGCTGTTGATCCCAATTTAACTCCATCAAAATTCACTCTATCAACTGTATGTTCACCCACATTTTTCCTACTTTGACTATATTCCCATTTGGACCGTCCTCTATGATCAGGATAAGACCAATTTTCCCCTTCAGGAATGTCACCTTTATTAGGAATAAACTCCAAGGTATCAGGATCCGATTCTACTCTCTGGATTTTAGGAATCCCAGATGGATGCTCGTTAACCACATGATGGCTGTAATTACAATTAGACCCCATTTGAGTAAACTGGTTGTGATTTGGTTCCCTTCTCACACGAGTACGATCTCTCAGAAACTCAGTGGAAAATTCCTCACCAGTCTGTACACAAACATCATTTACAGTTCTATTTCTATCTTCAGCCGGTAAGACCTTGGAAAAATCTTCAGATAACTGCTGGCCTGAACTACCAGGAGAATCTCTTGTCATGGTATCAAAAATCACTCACTCGGTATAAATATACGTAGAACAGGCATAATAACAATGTTCACCAAATTGTTTTCCCAGCAATCCAAAATCCTCATGACATAAACTGCTACTATAATTAGACCAGATAAAACTCTGTATACAATTAACCTGGAGCTACTTTCTTCCAGCGACGCCCAATTTGCCACCAAGAATGCCAAACAAGTTCAGCGATATCCAGTTTTTTCAGTAAACAAGACATACATAATCTCCC